>JBAMBR010001719.1:0-59955 GCA_037044475.1 Zaprionus obscuricornis
AATATCAGCTGGTAAATTTGCAGCCGACATCTTATTTTCTCAGTCGGCATTTTGCTAGTCGTTTTTTGTGCACTTTTTTTCAATAAGCTGTGCTAATTTCAAATAAAAACAAATAAAAGAATCAATTTGAAAACTACTAAAAAAGAAGTAAAGTAGTGTCATTACGCCAAAAAAGTCTTAAAACATATACGCTTAATATATAAGTATGCATTATATTTTTTTTGCTGTTGCTTTCGATGACGATGCTTTTCTTTTTCGTTGTTGTTTTTCACGATAGTCCTTCGACAAGAGACAACGATGAGTGCACAACCGAGTCCTTGCATGAACCCACAACAGCAGCAACAACAGCAACAACAACAGCAGCAGCAACAACAACAACAACAACAGCAGCAACAACAACAACAACAACAGCAACAACAACAACCTTCTGAGCAGGAGAAGGTAAGAAAAATGCTACACATACATGCAGACAATATGTGCTTGTTTGTTTGTTTGTTTGTATATGCGCGTGTTGTGTGTGTGTGTGTATGTGTATATATATATGTGTGTGTGCGTGTGTGTAATATATGTTTTTGTATACATTTGTTTTAGGTTTATCAATGGATCAACGAATTAGCGCATCCAGATACGAGGGAAACAGCTTTATTGGAATTAAGCAAGAAACGTGAGACTGATTTAGCGCCAATGTTATGGAATAGTTTTGGTACAGCATGCGCATTATTGCAAGAAATTGTTAATATATATCCATCGATAACACCGCCAACATTAACTGCACATCAATCGAATCGAGTTTGCAATGCATTGGCATTATTACAATGCGTTGCTTCGCATCCAGAGACGCGTACGGCATTTTTACAAGCCCAAATTCCATTATATTTGTATCCATTTTTATCGACAATATCGAAAACGCGTCCATTTGAATATTTACGATTGACAAGTCTTGGTGTTATCGGTGCATTGGTTAAAACCGATGAACAGGAAGTTATCACATTTTTGTTGACAACGGAAATTGTACCGTTATGTTTAACTATTATGGATAGTGGATCGGAATTAAGTAAAACTGTTGCTACATTTATTATACAAAAGATATTGCTGGATGAATCGGGATTATCATATATATGTCAAACATACGAACGCTTCTCCCATGTTGCCATTACACTTGTAAGTTATTAAAAAAAAAAAACAAAAAAACATTTTTTTTTATACTCATGCATTTTTATGCATAGAGGGTATATTCATTTTAGCAGGCCACATAAAGTATTTATATATATATATATTCTTGTACAGCATGGACAGTCACAAATGTCTGTCTGTTCGTCTTAGTTTTGAAAGTATCTTAATGATGCTTGGCATACATACTCCTTATGATACATAACGGACGGATCGAGCAACTATATAATATACCTGTCATAGGAACAATTAGTCAATATTTTTTATCTGAAACTTACAAGATATGCGATTAGTGATGACTTATTCGTCTCATATAAATTTATTCGTAATCGTACCACTCTTTAATATAGCTGTTATAGGAATAATCAGTCAAAACTTTTGCTTTTATATAAAATTTCATATTTTTTATTTAGAAAGTTAGATAAAAAATATGAAATTTTATATAAAAGCAAAAGTTTTGACTGATTATTCCTATAACAGCTATATTAAAGAGTGGTACGATTACGAATAAATTTATATGAGACGAATAAGTCATCACTAATCGCATATCTTGTAAGTTTCAGATAAAAAATATTGACTAATTGTTCCTATGACAGGTATATTATATAGTTGCTCGATCCGTCCGTTATGTATCATAAGGAGTATGTATGCCAAGCATCATTAAGATACTTTCAAAACTAAGACGAACAGACAGACATTTGTGACTGTCCATGCTGTACAAGAATATATATATATATATAAATACTTTATGTGGCCTGCTAAAATGAATATACCCTCTATGCATAAAAATGCATGAGTATAAAAAAAAATGTTTTTTTGTTTTTTTTTTTTAATAACTTACAAGTGTAATGGCAACATGGGAGAAGCGTTCGTATGTTTGACATATATATGATAATCCCGATTCATCCAGCAATATCTTTTGTATAATAAATGTAGCAACAGTTTTACTTAATTCCGATCCACTATCCATAATAGTTAAACATAACGGTACAATTTCCGTTGTCAACAGAAATGTGATAACTTCCTGTTCATCGGTTTTAACCAATGCACCGATAACACCAAGACTTGTCAATCGTAAATATTCAAATGGACGCGTTTTCGATATTGTCGATAAAAATGGATACAAATATAATGGAATTTGGGCTTGTAAAAATGCCGTACGCGTCTCTGGATGCGAAGCAACGCATTGTAATAATGCCAATGCATTGCAAACTCGATTCGATTGATGTGCAGTTAATGTTGGCGGTGTTATCGATGGATATATATTAACAATTTCTTGCAATAATGCGCATGCTGTACCAAAACTATTCCATAACATTGGCGCTAAATCAGTCTCACGTTTCTTGCTTAATTCCAATAAAGCTGTTTCCCTCGTATCTGGATGCGCTAATTCGTTGATCCATTGATAAACCTAAAACAAATGTATACAAAAACATATATTACACACACGCACGCACGCACACACACATATATATATATACACATACACACACACACAACACGCGCATATACAAACAAACAAACAAACAAGCACATATTGTCTGCATGTATGTGTAGCATTTTTCTTACCTTCTCCTGCTCAGAAGGTTGTTGTTGTTGTTGTTGCTGTTGCTGTTGTTGTTGCTGCTGTTGTTGTTGTTGCTGCTGCTGTTGTTGTTGCTGTTGTTGCTGCTGTTGTGGGTTCATGCAAGGACTCGGTTGTGCACTCATCGTTGTCTCTTGTCGAAGGACTATCGTGAAAAACAACAACGAAAAAGAAAAGCATCGTCATCGAAAGCAACAGCAAAAAAAATATAATGCATACTTATATATTAAGCGTATATGTTTTAAGACTTTTTTGGCGTAATGACACTACTTTACTTCTTTTTTAGTAGTTTTCAAATTGATTCTTTTATTTGTTTTTATTTGAAATTAGCACAGCTTATTGAAAAAAAGTGCACAAAAAACGACTAGCAAAATGCCGACTGAGAAAATAAGATGTCGGCTGCAAATTTACCAGCTGATATTTTTTTTCTTCTACAAGCGTTGCCACTTTTCTAAAAACAACCGAAAGTACAGTACATAGCGCTGCCAATCATGTTTATATATTCGATAACAACAATATATGTTACCAATAAATTGTACTTACCACATCCAGCACTATTATCCTTCTGTACTTTGGGCATGTTTGATTGGCGTACCCAATTTGTCTTTAATTTCGTTTTCGCGACTTTCATTCTTCAACTTAACACCCTTTTAATGAAAAACTATAATTTTGAAACATGCCCTTTCTTCATTTAATGTCACTAATAAATGATTTCACCTAAGGTTTAGACTAACTGTAAAACAAAGAAAAAATAGTAAACATATAATTTTATAAAAAAAAAAAAAATTTATATAAGAAAACAAAAAAAAGTAATAAAAAAAATATTTACTAAAATATTTGTGTGTATTGTAATATTTGAAAAATGAACAAACGACTAGTGTTGTGAAATGTGTTGTTTTGGTATTTATACTGATATCATAATTTAGTGTATTTCCATACATAGTTGACAGCTGTCACACTTGCCGCTGGCTAGCTACGTTCACTCGTTCAAAAGTCTTGTTAAGGTTAGGGGTCCACCTGCGGCACTATCGTCAAGCGAAGTTAGCTTGTTAATTTACATCAAGTTAAATTGGAATTTTGTTTCTCCATATACTTTCTTTTCAAATTTCTAAGTAAACAGCGAAAGAAACTGTATAAAATGTAAGTAAAAAGCAAATAATTTAATAAAAAAAACAAAAAATTTAACAATCTACTCGTGTGTGTGTGCGTGCAAGTTTCTGATTATATAAGATAGCCGGCTAAAGCGAGCGTCGTTGTACCTTTGTTTCTAGAAGTTTCTATATGGTGTTTAAGGCATTCAAATAATAGTTAATTAATTTCAATGTAAGTTAATTTACAATATGCTGCAATACATGAAAATTAACTAGACAAATGATCTAATTGGAATAAATTCTTGCACTTGCACACACAGCGACAATAGGAGTCAGTTTTTAGTCTCACGTAATAGTTGAGCGAGCGCACATGTTTTGTGGTATTTTTTGGTATTTTTTATGCAATTTTGCCGGTTTTTGATCATTTCACAATGAACAATTGAATTAATTAATAATAGATTAGAGTGTTAATGTATGTAAATGAATATATATAAAATGATATTTCATGTATGGCCACAGCATTGCAGCATTATTAAATGTAGATACAAAGTGCAATGATTACATAAATGATTTTTTTTCTGGAAGTTGTACATACACGTTATCGATAATCTTTGCGGGAGGTGTGGGATTGGGGGGCGGGGTAGTGCTTGTACATGAGATAAAAGTAAACAGTGTAAATTGCTAAAGGGAAATAATTGAATGTAAAACACGTGTAGAATCGATAGAAAAATTAATCGTTTCTTTCTTTTTTTTCTCTTTCTTTCATTTAATTTAATTGTAAATTTTTTTATTAGATGTTCCGTCTACCAGTTTCACTTGCACGCACCACAATCAGCCGCCAGCTGGCATTCCAACGCGCCTATGCCAAGGATGTTAAATTTGGTCCTGAGGTGCGTGCTATGATGTTGCAAGGTGTTGACGTGCTTGCCGATGCTGTTGCCGTTACAATGGGACCCAAGGGTCGTAATGTAATCATTGAACAATCATGGGGTTCACCTAAAATAACCAAGGATGGTGTTACTGTTGCCAAGGCCATTGAATTGAAGGATAAATTCCAAAATATTGGCGCTAAATTGGTACAAGATGTTGCCAACAATACGAACGAGGAAGCCGGTGATGGTACCACAACTGCTACCGTCTTGGCACGTGCCATTGCCAAGGAAGGTTTCGAAAAGATCTCCAAGGGTGCCAATCCCGTTGAGATTCGTCGTGGTGTCATGTTAGCCGTTGAAACCGTTAAGGATAACCTTAAGGCAATGTCACGTCCCGTTAATACACCCGAAGAAATTGCACAAGTTGCAACAATTTCGGCAAACGGTGATCAAGCCATCGGTAAGCTGATCAGTGATGCCATGAAGAAAGTTGGACGTGATGGTGTCATTACCGTTAAGGATGGCAAAACCCTCAACGATGAATTGGAAGTGATTGAAGGCATGAAATTTGATCGTGGCTACATTTCACCTTATTTCATCAATTCATCCAAGGGTGCCAAGGTTGAATTCCAAGATGCGCTCCTATTGCTGTCGGAAAAGAAAATCTCATCGGTGCAAAGTATTATTCCAGCCCTTGAATTGGCCAATGGACAGCGTAAACCGTTGGTTATCATTGCCGAAGATATTGATGGTGAAGCATTGAGCACATTGGTTGTGAATCGCTTAAAGATTGGCCTACAAGTTGCTGCCGTTAAAGCACCAGGATTCGGTGATAATCGTAAATCAACATTGACCGATATGGCAATCGCATCCGGTGGCATTGTTTTTGGTGATGATGCCGATTTAGTAAAATTGGAAGATGTGAAAGTTAGCGATTTGGGTTCAGTCGGTGAGGTGGTCATCACTAAGGATGATACGCTCTTGTTGAAGGGCAAGGGTAAATCCGATGATATTAAGCGCCGTGTCGATCAGATCAAGGAACAAATTACAGATACAACATCTGAATATGAGAAAGAGAAATTACAAGAGCGTCTGGCACGTCTTGCCTCTGGTGTTGCACTGTTGCGTGTTGGTGGCTCCTCTGAGGTTGAAGTTAATGAGAAGAAGGATCGTGTACATGATGCATTGAATGCAACACGTGCTGCCGTTGAAGAAGGCATTGTTCCCGGTGGTGGTACCGCACTGTTGCGTTGCATTGAGAAATTGGATGCAGTTGCCACACAGAATGAGGATCAGGTATGATCAGAAAATCTCTTAATATTTTTATTTTTTTTTCAAGGTTATATAATTCACTATCTCTCTCTCTCTCTCTCCATATCACTGTCTTCAGAACCTTGGCGTTGACATTGTGCGTCGTGCTCTGCGCATGCCATGCATGACAATTGCCAAAAATGCTGGCGTCGATGGTGCCATGGTTGTTGCCAAGGTCGAGACACAAGCTGGCGATTATGGCTATGATGCACTCAAGGGTGAATATGGTAATCTCATTGAGAAGGGCATCATTGATCCAACAAAAGTAGTGCGCACCGCTATTACCGATGCATCTGGTGTTGCATCATTGTTGACTACCGCTGAAGCTGTTGTTACTGAAATTCCCAAGGATGATGCTGCACCTGGTGGTATGGGCGGCATGGGTGGTATGGGCGGTATGGGCGGCATGGGTGGTATGGGTGGCATGATGTAAACTTCATAAATACACAAAAAAACACTTCCATCATACACACACACTCACATAAACGCATAGACTCGCATACACACACATACATAGAGACAGAGAGCGATAAGTTTAGTCACACAATGCTGCAAAACGTTTGCAATTTTGGATGAGTTAAGAACAAGATAAGATTGGAAATTGGAGATTGGAGATTTATGAGCGGGATAGCAACAACAAACCACAAACACATTTTCTTCTCTGTGTTTTATTTTAATATTTTGTGGCAAGAAAACAAACCAAAAAAGAAAAAGAAAATTACTACAAAAACAACAACAGAAATCATGCATCGGATTTTCTAATTTTAATTCCGATTCGAGTTTTGTTTCGCATTTATCTTCCCATTATGAACAAATCAAATTATTTTTATTTTGTAATTAATTTTTTTTTTTTTGTGTTAATTTTTTGCCCACTGTGCGGCAAGTTGTTTCCCCGCACTGGAACTGCTGTTAATATAATGTTATACTATATAAATATCCGATGCCTATCTAATGTTCTCTCTGCTCATCCGCAAACGTTTTTTACTACTGCATTGTGTTTCAACAGAGAGATGAAAGGTTTTTTTTTCGTTTTTTTAACTATTCCTTAATTCTAATTAATTTTTACATGTTATATATGTAAAGGCAAGCAAAATGTACCGTTAGTTGTAAAATAACAAAAATAAAATTTAAAACAAAAAAATGAGCATTTTTTTTTTAATATGCATATTAATTTTATTTAAAATTATAAATATAATTTTATAATTACCGATTTGTAAAAAAAAAAATTCGGGAATCAAATTTTCGATATTGAAAATAAAATTCAGCACTCGATGAAAATGTAAAATGCCGAAATTCCAATAAAATTTAAATACCGAGAATTCGGATTTGATTTTTACATAAAATTATAAATTGATAAAAGTAAATTATATGAGAAGACAGCGCATAAATAAGTGAAAATTATATGAAAACAGATTTCGATGTATTTAAATAAATTTCGACATCGAATTCGAGTTCGAATTGATTAAAATTTTATGTGCAAATTAATTGCGACAGCGCAAAAATTAGGGCTAACTATTTTCGAAACATGCATACTATAAAGTTTCGATATCGAATTCGAACTCGAATTACTAAATATATATATTTGAATTACAGCGCAGCGCATAAATAAGAGTGAAAATTTTATGAAAATAATTTTTGACATCGAATTTGAGTTCGAATTGCATAAGATTTGAAATCTGTGAAAACAATTTTCAACATCTGCAAAAAAAATTTAAACATCAAATTCGTGGTCGAATTATAATATTTCAAATTGCTGAAAATTTGTTTAATAATAAAGAAATTTTCGAATTCGGAAAAGGAATAAAATCGAAAATCGTAGAGGTACAAAGGTAAATTTCTTTTATTTTTTTTTTCCTTTTTTTTTTTTGTGTTTTGCTTTCATACAATATTACAACTTTTTTGACTTAAAAGTAATTATATTTTTTTTTATTAAAAATAATAAAATGCCATAATAATTATACAAAATTTACTTTGCCTGGATGAGAAGTGGGAAGGTAGCGGGATGGGCAGTGGAGGTGTTATATAAAGAGACAAAGATTAAGGCAATGTCAGTAATAATAATAATAATATGTTAGATGTAGATGACAGCTAAGTAGTATTACTAATAGAGTTCCGCCTTTTGCATGACAGCTTCAACTAGCGCTTTGAAGGCATCTTCAATCATTGTTATATGTAATTGTGAATCACGATATGAACATAATTTTGCACTCTCCGTTAATGGCATTTGCATGGTGGTAACACCAAGCGATGATTGTGAATGTAGACTACGTCCCGTATTCATTAAAATATTAACACAATCATCGGCCAATATTGGAAATGTTTCAACGAAACGAACCATCGATGGTAAAATGTTACGCAGAAATTTACATTTGGCTGATGAGGTGAGCAATGCAAGTGTTGTTTGTATTACATTTAAACAAAATTTGGAAACACCTAAACTTTTTGGTATGGAATAATTCAAGACCAAATGTGATGTCAATTCAATAGTAAAAATTTGTTTATCCATTTCATTGACATTGAGAAATTCATGAACGAAATCAATACAAATATGCATCGATGGGACGCTGGCAACGATCATTGGTATTACGGATTTTGGATATGTTTGGAAATGTACAAGTTTAGCTAATGATGGCTCTGTGATGAATGCCTGATGTACATAGGTGCCAATGATACCTTGTATTTCACGTAATTCCAATTTATCGATACGTGTTATCGCTTTATTATCCATATATTCTAATACTTCAAGCAATATATGTACGGCAGCACTTTCTTGTGATGCTATCAATGTTGTTTTCAATTCTTCACGATCGGCATCGGTTTGGACAAGACCATTCTTGTCGAGCACTTGCTTTTGTTGCATATGCACATTGAGGTAGGTCTTTGAGGCAGCTAAACTGCCTTTGAGTATCCTTAAGAGTATAACAAGCATATACGGCGAACAGAACACTTCACGTGGGCAACTATATATGGGAGTATAGAAAAAACAAAAAGAAAATTTCTTGTTAGTCAATGTGTTTTTTTTTTTTTGTTATCAATTTTCTCAATTTCAAATTAAGTTAATCCTCTCCAGCTGCACAGTTAACTTAACTTGTTAGTTAATTTAACTTGATTTTTCTTAAGAAAACTCTGTAAACCGTCGATAGCTGCAGTCGCAGCTCATTTACTGTACCCCGACTGCAGCTAATCCTCTAGAGCTTGCAGTTAGCAATCTTTATTGTAGTCCAACAGCACTTGAAGTGCAACAAGTCTTATTATATTTCACTTGCTTTTGCTTAACATTAGCCTAATCCTCACCAGCTTTGCAGCCCACAATGATTAAAATTGATTTTCCCTAAGTAAATTCTTTAAACCGTCGACAGCTGTTACAATTCCTGCAGTGGTCGCTCATTTACAGCACCAAAACTGCTGCTGATCCTCTAGAGCTTTCACATCAGTTAAATTTGATTTACTCCCAGCACACTCTCTGCTTGTGAAACTTACCCCAGCACATCCATTGGTTCCAAGAGACTCTCATTGGCATATGTACGCCTGCTCAATGCATCCGAATTATTACTAATTGCACGCAATGACATCATCCAAAATGTTGCTGGCAATACAGCATTCAATCGCAGCCAAAGATCATTATACAAATCCTTAACAAAACGTGGCACATCCTTGGCAAAAATATCCGGTAAATGTTCCACTAATTGATGTGCATATTGTGCCAATGATTCCGGTGGCAATTGTAATAAACGTTTAAATAAACGTATTGCCAATTGTGGACGGGTACGTACCATATCCAGGGCACGATTCAATTGTTCAGCATTAACATCATATTGTATAATTGTATTTCTTGCCAAATAATGCTCCTCCAGCCAATCATCGACCATACTAAGATGCGGATAATTTGATATTATTAAACGTAACAATGGATGAAATAATGATAAATAATCATTATGAAATTGATGCGCCTTCTGCAATAGATATTTCAATGGTAAACCACATAGGAAACGATTTGAATATTCCTTTTGTTTACGTCCACCCAATGCACTAAGATTCATTAATCTTGTATCCTCGTATAGCATTAAATAATATATCATTAATAATTGTGATGTTAATGGACAACTAACTTCAACTTGTGCCAATTCATCTGTTTCCGTTGTATTTGTTGACATTGCTGTTAATAGCTGATGATGGACTTCATCCTCCGGAAAGAATGTTAATGGTGATGTACGAAATACATGTAATATTTCCTGCTCAGTAAATGGTCGATGCATATGATCAATGCTTATTTTACCCGTCGGATTTGGTATTATCAATGTATTAACAAATACTTCAACCAATGCTGGCATTACCGGATGTATGGGTCGTACCGAACTACAGATTTGTTTAAATATCCATGATTTAATCGGAACTTTATGTTTGAGAAATGTTCGCGATTTTAATAATTGATGTATACAATGTACTGGCAAATATCCCGGTATGGTGCCATTTAAATTTGGTGTTACAGGGACACGTACGGCATGGAGTGCTACAACTTGTTCCGTAAATAAATCTTGGGTAAATAATTGTTTAATGCGATTTGTACTATTCGGTCGTATGGGAATTTTCATGGCCAATGTTGAGCAAACCATTTCGCTTATTGCTGTTATTTGATTACTATGGAAATGTATGGCCAAGAGTAGTAACATTTCACCCAATGAACTACTGGAATTACTACCAGAACGTTTACAAAAGAATGAATCCTCACGTATTAGCCACTGTAACCATTCGACGGCTTTATTCTCCAATGGTATGGTTGATACTAACGATGGACATGCTATGAGCATGCAGAGTGCTAAGGTAACAAAACGTACACCCGATGCTGTTGCTTGTGGACAACTTGTAACCAATTGGGATAAGGCATTAATTTCATCATCATTGAATTTTAATCCTCCAATGCCACGTAATGCACAATATAAACGCAATAGTACGGCACCTTGTAAATTAAAATCTTTAAGTTCGCTGGCATTGCTTGTGATCTTTGTAATCTTTTGTAATAGTTCAACACGTACAAGATGCAGTGCATCACCTTTACGCTTTTGACTTGTCCGTATATAAAGTGCAAACCATGAACGTAAATTTTGATCATTACCCAACAATAAGCCAGTGAGGAAGGCAATCTGTAATGCAGTAAAAGATTAGCAATGCAATGCAAAAAGTAAATGTTAATGAATTGTTGACTTACTAGATCCTCGGGATGTTTCAATGTTAGCTTAAGCATAAATGAAGGCACCTTCATCAGTTCAACGCACATGGAACGATTGGCTAATGCTTGGGATGGATTCATTTCGCTTAATTGCATTAGCAGTAATAAACGTTGCTTTCCATCAGGTGCATCCTCATCACAATTGGCTATCACATGGCCAACCACATCCTTGTAGCAATCAGGGAAATTAGCAACCAATGCACAAACAATACGATGTCCATTTGGTACTTGTACTAGTGCATCTGTTAATTCCAATATATTGAGCAGTGATGGTAATTCAGCTAATGCTATGCATAATATATCGACAACTTCCTCCAAATAGATGCCATCGTCGAGTATCTCTGAATGTGCTGCTACACCATTTGATCCTGCAGCAGTTGTGCTTGTTGATGCTCCTCCTGTTCCAGCTGCTGCTGCGGCTTGTCCAGCTGCTGTTGTTGTTGTTGATGTTGTTGATGATGTGGATTTGGATTCGCCACTTGATGCTGTTGTTGCCGTTGTTGTTGCTGTCGATGATGATGTCGTTGAGGATGATGTGCCACCAGAATTTAAGCCTGAACCAGCGCCGCTTGCTGAACTTGAACCTAAGCCTGTTAATGAACCTAAACCAGAATTAGCACCCGGCACCTGTTGTTGCAAATTAAATATTTCGGAGAGTACAACACGAACTTTACGCGCCACATCGGCACGCTCAAAGCCCAATGCAATTCCCGATTGTAATCCATATTCTGGTTGTGGTGGTGATTGACTTGGTGAATCGAAAAAACCATTACCACCATTACCATTGCCATTGCCAGCGGCAGCGGATTTTTGTCTCGTTTGCAATTCCTTTTTGAGATCATTTTCCAGTTCATGATAATTAACCTGTAGATAGGATACAATGCTGTTCACCACTTCGATGCCAATGAGTACCGCTAAAATTTGTTTGCGTGATTCCATCGATGATTCTGTATTATCCAGTGGCGATAATAGACTCATTCGTACCAGTGATGGTAATACCGGTCGAATTTCCTCCTCTGGATAACTGGCTAACGATGTTATGTCCAGTGTTTGCATTGCGGTAAACACGCGCTCTGTCACGTCATATGTTTTGACCGGCATTTTTGAAGGATTTGCTTATGTTTCCTCCAACTAATCCTCTGGATGCGCATCCGCATCACACTTATCCCTTTTTATGTTTGTAGAACTCTTATCGAATTTCTGCCTGGAATCGAATATAGTATCGATAAATTTCTAATTTTATTGGTATTATTTAGCGCCAAAAAAGTACGAATTATTTATTTTTCTTAATAGCAAACTTTAATTCATTAAAGATTCATCTTTGAACGTTGAAATCATTTTCTTTTTTATGTATTTTTTTTTATTCTCGTACATTTCTTTTTTTCTGCAGTTGTTGTATGTGTGCAGCTTTTAATTTAGCTTTTGAGCATTTTGTCGTGCGTGTCCCTGCTAACTTGTTGCAAAATTGTCAGTATCGATAGCTCGATGTATCGATGTTTTTCATATATTTTTTTCTGTGAACTCTGATACATACATTTTCCACTCTGAGATTCAGCAGTCACTTTTTTTTTTACTCGCAAGTGAAGTTCGACCGCAAAGAATAAATGTGCATTAAAATAAATATAACGTGAAGAATCTTTGTGAATTGAGTGTTTTTTTTATGAATCAATTAGAGAAAATTGAACATCAAGTTTGCCCCAGTAGGTAAGTGAAAGTGTAAAAAAAAAAGAAAAACAAGGCGGCAACAAAAAATAAAAAAGAAAATTGTCAAAGAAAATTCAACTAAATCGGGAAAAATATCACACACACACACACGCACACATAGACCAACGCCCTAGTGCTCAAGTGCCACAGAAGTGTGTGGTGTGTGTGGAGCCAAAAACAGAAGAGTAATTGAGAGAAAAATAGAGAGAGAGAGAGCACTAGGGAGAGAGAGAGTGAAGAAAAGTATCTCAAAACTGAAATGTGGGACAATTGAAGAGTCAGTTTTGATCGCCTGAAGTTCCTGTTAAATAACTAATTAACTAGCAAAAAAAAAAAAGAAAGATATATTATCTATACATTGCCATACCCAGCACTCATACATACATATATATGTACATTCATTTATATAAATATATATACATATATATATATATATATATATATATATATGCACATAATAAAAACATCATCGATTAAAATTGCCTGCCACCGACGACTATCGCAGTCGCAGTTGCCGCTGCCGTCACCGCTGCCGCCGTCTCTGCTACGTTGATGACATCATTCGGTGTTTTCAGTTCGTTTCAGTATGTAAGAGATGTGTGTGTATGGAGAGCGCATTGAGTAAAGTCAAGTCGAATATTACGCTACGCCGTACACCGTGCTGTGCCGTGTATGTTTGTGTTAATGTGTGTAGAACGAATTGGAATTTTAAATAAAATATAATATCGAAACATCGAAATCAAAACATAAAATTTTGTGTGGCATGTGAATATGCAAACGAATAAAGTAATTGAAATTTTATGAAAAATAATTATTAATTGACTTAAGTAACATTTGCGTCAGAATCAAAGTGCGATAAAAAAGAAGACAATATTTAATCGAGATACATACTTATGTATGTATGTTTTTTTTTATATTTTTTTTAATCGTTTACAAATAGAAAACACACACACACACACATACAAACTCGCAATCTGTATCTCTTTCTCGTGCTCTCGCTCTCTCTCGCTCGCTCGCTGCCTCTTTTGACTTTTTTCACTCATTGACACACGCACAACGAAGCGCAAAATGCACTTCGAAATACAGTTACGTGCATGTACACAATACATGCATACACACACACACACACACACACATACATATACACATGCAAAGTCAGATATAAACATTGCCACACGCCCCATGTAAAAATAGTAAAAATCCTTCCAAGAGGTCACGAGTTGAATAGAAGTTGTGTTTATCGATAGCGCGCTGTCGATGATGTGATGGTGCTGTTAGGTGAGGGGAGGGAAGTACGTTTCATATATAAACCAAAAACTGTGCTGCACTTGTCCATGTATGTATGTATGTACTTATGTGTATGTATGTGTGTATTCTGTATGAGTAAGTTTTTGGCTCGCTCACCTCACCTTGTTTATTAGTGCCGCCGACAAGCAAAAAAAAAAAAAAACAACAGCCATAACTCAAAATTGTACAGTTGTAAGGTAATAAGCACGGACACGCACACACACGCACACATATTTAGAAGTGAAGTACACATGTATTTGTATGTATGTCGAGTGTAGAGAAGCCCCATAGCTTTTTATTTTTTTTTGTTGTGTTGTGAGTGATTGTTAGTTAAAACTTAATTAAAAAAAAAAAGTTACATTAATGTTAGCCTACAAACTGGTTTTCCAGATATCCAAATACGTTGTAAAGTAACGAAATAACACAAAAAAAAGAAGAAAAAACATTTTGAAGTTTTCACTTCGGTCGGTGGTGGTTTGCATTGAGTTGTTGTTGTTGTCAGTATTGTTGTTGCTGCTATTGCTGCTGCTGTTGCTGCTGTCGTTGACTGCAGTTAATTGAACGAAATACAATGACAATTGCAGAACTTAACTCCAGACACAGAAACAGTCGTAGTCGCAATCCCAGACTTGAAGCTTCAAGAAACCAGCCGCGCCTTCTTGCTAATCAAATCAATGTGATAAACTCACTTCTAACAAGATCAACCCAACAATCATACAAACATACAAGAGCGTACGTATTTGCATGTGTGTGTGTGTGTATGTATGTATGTGTGTTTTGTATTTGTATTTGTATATATGCATGCAATCATAATTGCAAAGTTTGCTTGCTTTGAGCCTCGGTCCGTCTCAGTTCCAGTCTCTGTATTAAAAACAAACCTACCCCATTTACTACTGGCTGCGCTCTGTCAACTCGCTCTTTTCGCCGTCCTTCCTGTCTTATTTCCCTTACGTTTGCTTGTGCAGTTGGTCTCATTAGCTCACAGATACGTTCTCTCTTCCAAATTCTTATTCTCTCTGTTTTATGTTCACTCTCTGCCGTTTGCTTGCTTGCTTGTTTGTTTGTTTGTTGGTGTTGCCACCTTTCATTGTTGTTGTTACTGTTATTTTTGTTGTTGTTGTTGTTGTTGTTGTTGTTGCTATTATTCGCTCTGTTTTTATTCGTTGTGTTGTATATGTTTTATATGACGCTCTTTCACTCTCTCTCTCTCTCTCTCTCTCTCTGTCTCTCTCGCGGGCGCTCATCTCATCATCATCTGTCGTTCTGTCGGCAAGTTTTAAGCTTCGTTTTCGTTATAATCAGAAAAATATTACGTAATAGATAGTAGAGCTGCGGGAATGTGTTTGAATGTTTAAGTATGTGTCGTCTGCGTATATGTGAATATTTCTCTCATATGTAAATAAAGATGTGTGCTAAATACTATTGTTTTTTTTTTGTTTCTCTTTATTATTATTATTATTATTTGCCATGATGTGATGTGATATTTTTTGTTACTGCCGTTGATGTTGTTGTTGTTGTTATTGTTGTTTATTCGCATTACTTTGTTGTTGCAAAATTAGCTCATTCGCATTGAGAGTAGACATAAATTAGCTGTCGCTTTATGAGTGCAATTTTAAGTTTAACTATTTGAAAAAAAAAAAAAAACATAATTGCCGCCCCAACTAGAAATAAGACTATGCGTTTGTATATGAGTTAGTGTGTGTCGTAAAGGGAATGACCTGCAGAACGTGGAATAAAGGTCAAAATAGACTTGCAACTTTATGTATAACAGTTGCCGCAGCGTATACACAAGATAAAAAAGAACACACACTCACTCGTACATATATAAACATATGGGAATAGACACATATATATACATGACACATTTCGGTCAATCCGATAGATTATGTGTTGCCATTGTTTTTGTATTTTTTGTTTTATTTTTTGTGAATTGAATTTCCTGCAATTTCACCATGGTGCGATTTAATTCACTGTCCGCCTTCCTCCTACATACGCCGCCCACCTGTCACACACACACACATATATATATATATATAGATATATACGTTAAATTTGTGAATTAGAACCGCGGATGGGGCGTGATGTAATCGCGTTAACTATAAAAAAAAAAAAAAAAAAAAAAAAAACGTAAAATAATGTACAGAACATACATACCTACAGTGTATAGATAGTGTGTGTAACAATTGTGATCGGAGCTGAGTTGACCCAGGCGCGACCCGCTACGGGCCACTCAATGTGACGCCATTGTGTCTTATGATTCATATGCGTAAGAAAGAAAGTGTGATGGTTGAGAGCAGAGGACCGGGCGTGTTCTTTTTTTTTTTTTTTTTTTTTTTTGTGGGTGGCGAGAATAGCAATGAGAATTGAGCATGAAGTGTGTGTGGAGAGTAATGTGTTTTTAGAAAGTGACCACTGAAATTGAGCCATGCAGAACTATCGATAAGTGTTTTGTTAGTCGATAGCCTTCTTTCCAATTGGACGCATCAAAAAAATTTTGCGGTTAGCAAAATAAAAAATAAAATAAAATTAAATAAATAAATTTAAAAAGAAAAGCAGCAAATTAACATATGCCTGCTAATAATAATGGATAATAATGCGTGATGAAGAAGGAAAAAATAAAAAAAAAACATGCAAAATAGTTTCACAATAAATCAATCATGCAAAAAAAAAAAAAAAAAAAATTGTCCATTAAATATATTTCCAAATATATTTATAATTTATTTCTAAATTAATTTCTCTCTCTCTATATATTTTACAGTTATTCTTTGAGGTTTATTTTCGGTTCAGAATTTCGAGAAATTATACAAAATTGAATTCTTTGCGGCGAAAATAGCGAACAATTTGCACAAGGTGAAAAGGAGAAGAAGGATAAGAAGTTAAAAATGACGACGGACATTTCAATTGTTCGATGGGATCCAAGTCAGGGTCCTGGCAACGAATATATCGATGAATACGAATACGATGGCGGCAATTCAAGTTCACGACTCTTTGAACGATCACGCATCAAGGCATTAGCCGAGGAACGTGAAAGTGTACAAAAGAAAACCTTCACCAAATGGGTTAATTCGCATCTATGTCGTGTAAATTGTCGCATTGCCGATCTCTATGTGGATATGCGTGATGGCAAGCATTTAATAAAATTATTGGAAGTTTTATCCGGTGAACGATTGCCCAAACCCACAAAGGGTAAAATGCGTATACATTGCCTGGAGAATGTTGATAAGGCATTGCAATTTTTACGTGAACAGCGTGTACATCTTGAGAATATTGGTTCCCATGATATTGTCGATGGTAATGCATCACTTAATTTGGGTCTCATCTGGACAATTATCTTGCGCTTCCAGGTAAACAAACAATAACTAATTTGTTGCTGTACATCAGTTACATTACATTACTGATTTACCATTTCAAAGATATATCTCTCTCTATCTATATATATTCGTATATCTATAAATATCATTTTTTTTATTAAATTGAAATTATCGTTTAGATTCAAGATATTACCATCGAAGAGGTGGACAATAAGGAGACCAAATCGGCCAAGGATGCTTTACTGCTATGGTGCCAGATGAAAACTGCCGGTTATCATAATGTCAATGTACGTAATTTCACAACATCTTGGCGTGATGGTTTAGCGTTCAATGCAATTATACATAAACATCGTCCAGATCTTGTACAATTTGAGAAATTATCAAAAACGAATGCTATACACAATTTGAATAATGCATTCGATGTTGCTGAAGATAAGCTTGGTTTGGCGAAATTGCTTGATGCCGAAGATGTATGTGTTGAGCATCCTGATGAGAAATCGATTATCACATATGTGGTAACGTATTATCATTACTTTAGTAAACTGAAACAGGAAACTGTTCAGGGGAAACGTATTGGTAAAGTTGTTGGCATTGCCATGGATAATGATAAGATGATCCATGATTATGATAATTTAACATCAGATCTATTGAAATGGATTGAGACGACAATACAATCGTTGGGTGAACGTGAATTTGAAAATTCACTTGTTGGTGTCCAAGGACAATTGGCACAATTCTCCAATTATCGCACAATTGAGAAACCACCGAAATTTGTGGAGAAGGGCAATTTGGAAGTATTACTCTTTACATTGCAATCAAAGATGCGGGCAAATAATCAAAAGCCATATACACCCAAAGAGGGTAAAATGATATCGGACATTAATAAGGCTTGGGAACGTCTTGAGAAAGCTGAACATGAACGTGAATTGGCATTGCGCGAGGAACTGATACGACAAGAGAAATTGGAACAATTGGCCGCACGTTTCGATCGCAAGGCATCAATGCGTGAGACATGGTTATCCGAGAATCAACGTCTTGTTAGCCAGGATAATTTCGGTTTCGATTTGGCCGCTGTGGAAGCAGCTGCCAAAAAACATGAGGCAATTGAAACTGATATCTTTGCATATGAGGAACGTGTACAAGCTGTTGTTGCTGTCTGCGATGAATTGGAATCGGAACGTTATCATGATGTTAAACGTATATTGTTGCGTAAAGATAATGTCATGCGTTTATGGACATATCTATTGGAATTATTACGTGCACGTCGTATGCGTTTGGAAATCTCGCTACAATTGCAACAAAACTTCCAAGAGATGCTATACATTCTCGATAATATGGAGGAAATTAAGCAATTGCTGATGACCGATGATTATGGTAAACATTTGATGGGTGTTGAGGATCTATTGCAAAAGCATTCGTTGGTGGAAGCCGATATTAATATTTTGGGTGAACGTGTTAAAGTTGTCGTACAGAATTCACAGAAATTCCTTAGCGATGATCCTGAATCATATAAACCATGTGATCCCGAAATTATCGTTGGACGTGTACAACAATTGGAGGATGCATATGCTGAGCTTGTCCGCTTGGCTGTCGAACGTCGTAGCCGTTTGGAGGAGAGTCGCAAATTATGGCAATTCTATTGGGATACAGCCGATGAGCAGAATTGGATTAAGGAGAAGGAACAAATTGTTTCAACCGATGAGATTGGACATGATTTGACAACTGTTAATCTATTGCTTAGCAAACATAAGGCATTAGAATCCGAAATATCATCGCATGATCCACAGCTACAGAATGTGGCCAAAGTTGGCGCTGAACTTATTACGGAAGGACACTTTGGAGCCGATCGCATTAAGGATCGTCTTAAGGAAATACTTTCGAAATGGGATCATCTATGTGATCTAACCAAATATCGACGTCAACGTCTCGAAAATGCTGTCGAATACTTCCAGCTATTTGCCGATGCCGATGATGTCGATAATTGGATGTTAGATACATTGCGCATTGTCTGCAGCGAAGATGTTGGACGCGATGAGGCCAATGTACAATCGTTGCTCAAGAAGCACAAGGATGTTGCCGATGAGCTTAAGAATTATGCCGAAGTCATTGATGCTCTGCATAAACAGGCTGAAACATTGAAACTCAACGATCCTGAAAAGGCAAATGTGGACAAACGTTTGGAGGCAATAGATACACGTTACAAGGAATTAACCGATTTGGCCAAGTTACGTAAGCAGCGACTACTCGATGCACTTAGTCTCTATAAATTGATGTCCGAAGCGGATGGTGTCGAGCAATGGATTAAGGAGAAGACTAAAATGTTGGATACCATGGTTCCTGGCAAGGATATCGAAGATGTTGAAATTATGAAACATCGTTTCGAAGGCTTCGACAAAGAAATGAATGCAAATGCATCACGTGTTGCTGTCGTTAATCAATTGGCACGTCAACTACTCCATGTCGAACATCCAAATTCAGATGAGATCCTCGAGCGACAGAATCATCTCAATCAGGAATGGTCAACATTGCGTGAAAAGGCTGAAGCTAAAATGGATGATCTTAAGTCAGCGCATGGTGTACAAACATTCTACATTGAATGCCGTGAGACTATCTCATGGATTGAGGATAAGAAACGTATCCTAACCGAAACCGATAGCCTTGAGATGGATTTGACCGGTGTAATGACACTGCAACGTCGTCTTAGCGGCATGGATCGTGATTTGGCTGCCATTCAAGCGAAATTGTCTAGTTTGGGTCGTGAAGCCGATAGCATTGAGGTTGATCATCCTGAAGAGGCACAATTGATACGCGAACGTATTGCACAAATTGAACTGATTTGGGAGCAATTGACACAGATGCTTAAGGAACGTGACTCCAAATTGGAAGAAGCTGGAGATTTGCATCGTTTCTTGCGTGATCTTGATCACTTCCAGACATGGTTGACCAAAACTCAAACAGATGTCGCATCCGAAGATACACCAACATCATTGCCTGAAGCCGAAAAGTTACTCAATCAACATCAATCGATACGCGAAGAGATCGATAATTATACCGAGGACTATAAGGTAATGATGGAATATGGCGAACGTTTAACTTCCGAAGGCAGCACCACAGATGATCCACAATACATGTTCTTGCGCGAACGTCTTAATGCCCTTAAGGATGGCTGGGAGGAACTGCATCAAATGTGGGAGAATCGTCAAGTTTTGCTATCGCAAAGTTTGGATCAGCAATTATTCAACCGTGATGCACGACAAACTGAAGTATTGCTTAGCCAACAGGAACATTTCCTTAGCAAAGATGATACGCCCGTTAACTTGGAACAGGCCGAGAATCAATTGAAACGTCACGAAGCCTTCCTTACCACCATGGAGGCCAATGATGATAAGATCAATACTCTGCTACAAGTGGCTGACACTTTAGTCGAAAAGGAACATTTCGATGCCGATAAGATTGGCAAGAGGGCTGAAAATATTACAGTGCGACGCGATGATAATCGCCGAAGGGCATTGGATCAACATGAGAAGTTGAAGAATCAAGTGAAACTTCATGAATTCCTGCAGGACCTGGAAGAATTAGCCGAATGGGTGCAAGAGAAATATGTCACATCACAGGATGAGACATACCGCAGTGCTAAGACAATACACTCCAAATGGACACGCCATCAAGCATTCGAAGCTGAAATTGCCGCCAACAAGGAGCGCCTCTACGAGGCTGAAAAATCCGCCCAGGAGCTATCCAAAGAGAAGCCTGAATTCAAGGATGTTATTGAACCAAAACTCAAAGAATTGGCCAAACAATTCGATGATCTTGAGGTGCACACCAAGGAGAAGGGCGCCCTACTATTCGATGCCAATCGTGAAGTACTCGTCCAACAGACATGCGATGATATCGATTCTTATATCACCGATTTGGAGAAACAAATTGTTAGTGGTGATACTGCCAACGATCTAACATCCGTCAATATTCTAATGCAAAAACAACAAGTTATCCAAACACAAATGGCCGTCAAGGCACGTCAAGTCGAAGAGATCGATAAACAAACAGAATATCTACAGAAAACTGTTCCCGAGGAGAAAATTGAACCGATCGTTGTAAAGAAAACAGCTGTACTTGAGCGTTTCGAGAAGATCAAGGCGCCACTATTGGAGCGTCAAAAGCAATTGGAAAAGAAGAAGGAAGCCTTCCAATTCTGTCGCGATGTTGAGGATGAGAAATTATGGATCGATGAGAAATTGCCAGTTGCCAATTCGAATGATTATGGCAATTCTCTTTTCAATGTTCATGTACTCAAGAAGAAGAATCAATCATTGGCAACCGAAATTGATAATCATGAGCCACGCATTATGTCCATCTGCAATAATGGACGTAAATTGATCGATGAAGGACATGAGGATGCCAAGAAATTCGAAGCATTGATCAGCGATCTAACACAAAAATGGCAAGAACTTAAGGATGCTATTGAGAATCGTAAGAAGCATTTACTCGAATCCGAAAAGGTGCAACAATATTTCTTCGATGCCCAGGAGGCTGAATCATGGATGAGTGAACAAGAGTTATATATGATGGTCGAAGATCGTGGCAAGGATGAGATTAGCGCACAGAATCTAATGAAGAAACATGAGAATTTGGAACAATCCGTTGAGGATTATGCCAACACAATTCGTCAACTTGGTGAGGTTGCTCGTCAATTCAGTGGCGATGATATTTCAAGTGGCGATGCCGTTGCTGTCAAGCAATCACAATTGGATAAACTCTATGCGGGATTGAAGGATTTGGCTGGCGAGCGACGTGCCCGACTCAATGAGGCATTACAATTGTTTATGTTGAGCCGTGAAGTTGATGATTTGGAGCAATGGATAACAGATCGTGAAGTTGTTGCTGGTTCACAGGAATTGGGACAAGATTATGATCATGTTACATTGTTATCGGAACGTTTCAATGAATTTGCACGCGATACTGAAGCTGTTGGTGGCGAAAGAGTTGCAAAGGTTAATGGCATTGCCGATAATTTAATTCAAGCGGGACATTCAGATTCTGCTACCATTGCCGAATGGAAGGATAATCTGAATGAATCGTGGCAAGATCTACTTGAACTTATCGAAACACGCACCCAAATGTTGGCCGCATCCCGTGAATTGCATAAATTCTTCCATGATTGTAAAGATGTACTTGGTCGCATATTGGAGAAACAACATGGCGTCTCCGATGAATTGGGACGTGATGCTGGCTCCGTATCCACATTGCAACGTAAACATTATAATTTCTTGCAAGATTTAACTACATTATATTCCCAAGTACAACAAATCCAAGAAGAATCCGCCAAGTTACAAGATGCCTACGCTGGGGACAAGGCCAAGGAAATTACAAATCGTGAACAGGAAGTATTACATGCCTGGGATAATTTGCAAGCAATGTGCGATGCACGTAAACAGAAGCTAGCCGATACGGGTGATCTATTCCGTTTCCTTAACATGGTGCGCATTCTAATTAAATGGATGGAAGATTTATTGAGACAAATGAATACATCAGAGAAACCACGTGATGTTAGCGGTGTTGAGCTACTCATGAACAATCATCAAAGTTTAAAGGCCGAAATTGATACACGTGAGGATAACTTTAGTGCATGTATCTCATTGGGCAAGGAGCTGTTAACACGTAATCATTATGCATCCGCTGATATCAAAGAGCGTTTACTGCAATTGGGCAATAGTCGCACCGGTTTATTGCGACGCTGGGAAGAACGTTGGGAGAATCTACAGCTGAGTAAGTGCTACAATTCTTCTCTCTATTCTGGCACTTTTAATTCATTTGTTTATCCATTTTTTTTTTTTTTTTATAGTTCTTGAAGTTTATCAATTTGCCCGTGATGCTGCCGTTGCCGAAGCTTGGCTTATTGCCCAAGAACCGTATCTATTGTCATCCGAATTGGGACATACCATCGATGAGGTGGAGAATCTAATTAAGAAACATGAAGCATTTGAAAAGTCTGCAGCCGCACAAGAGGAGCGTTTCAGTGCACTTGAGCGTTTAACAACAGTAAGTTGAAAATATTCTTCCATAAATTTCATTACAATATTTTCCTAATTTTCCATTTGTTTTTTTTTTTCAGTTTGAGCTCAAGGAAATGAAGCGACGACAGGAGCAGGCCGAGGAGGAGCAACGACAACGCATTAAGGAGGAACAGGAGGCTAAAGCTGCGTCGGAAGCAGCGGAACAAGCCAAACGTGAGGCAGCTGAGCGACGCGATGATGTTGATGTTGGCGTTGCACACGATGAAGCAGGTATGAAATATGAATTATGAAATACATTACAATACATAACTGTATAAATTCAAAAATTACATTTACATTTTTATTTTCACTTGTTTTTATACTCTTGTAGAGATTATATTTAGTTTTACCAGAAGTTTGTAAAGCCCATAAGAAGGTGTTTATATATATATATTCTTTATCAACTTAAAAAAAAGAAACTCAAACATTAATTTGTTGTATAAGAAGCTTATAAATTTATCCGACTGAAATTGACATAACTTACATAATTTGAGTTTAGTTACAGATTAGTTAAAACTTATACATGTCAGCGCTCTTTCGACTATTATATCATAAATATCATATATAGCCACAATAGGAACGATCGAAAAAATTAATTGTAAAATTTTTCGTTGAAACACCTACAAGAATATTAAATCTTTGGCTCGTCGAAGATAACTTTAATTTCTGGTTTATTAACTGTACTGTAATTTTTTTATTTTTATTTTTTTTTATTTTTATTTTTTTTGATTAATTAATTTATTGTTAACTGTTAACCGTTTACTTTTAACCCCGAACCTATGTCTTAATCCTAAACCTAAATTAAACCACAAAGAACAATCAAAGAAAGCATGTACTAATATTCATCTGAAAAGCGGTTGAAGTATGCTTCTGAAATAATCAAAAAAAAAAAAATCGAAATAAAATCCTGATATCTCCCGAATCCCGTATCCTGTGTATTGTTACCTGTTAATCAAGTTAAATGAAATCAAATCAAATTAACAAAACTAAATTGAAACCATCTCCATCTCATTCACTTCATGCTTACTAAACACTATAACATCTGTGTGTGTATATGTGATTGTATATGTATATATATCTCGCCCGGATTAATCCAATCAAAAAAAACTCAATCAACTAACAACAACAACAAAATCATAAAAAAAAGCAGCCGCTGCAGACACAAGCGTCGATGTTGAGCGCATTGTCGAGACACAAACAGGTACAACTCTCGATCTCTTTTCTCTCTCTCTCTCTCTCTCTCTATCTATCTATATCTATCTATCTATCTATATCTACATATCTATTTTTCTCTGTCGAAATTTCTCTATATATGTATGTATAACTCTCATAACATTAATTGTAGCTAACTGTCTCTCTCAATAATTTTTGCTAGCTCTATTTACTTATAGCTCTATATATATGTATATCCATAAATCGTTATCATATCCAATATGATTGATCGATACCTATTGAAATGTTAATGTCCTTAATTCAAGTTTTTAGATTTTAAATTATTTTGTTTTTGTTTTTTTTTTTTTACCATATTTAGAACGTGGCGCTACACCTGCTGCTGGAGATGGTCAGGAAGGTTATGTGACACGAAAGCATGAATGGGAATCGGCCACCAAGAAGGCATCAAACAGATCTTGGGATAAGGTACATATTATAAATTCCCTTATATTATTCAGAAAATATTGATTATTGACATTTTAATGTGCACGTTTAGGTTTATATGGCTGCAAGAGGCGGACGCGTTTCGTTCTTCAAAGATCAGAAGGGTTATAAGAGTAATCCTGAATTGACCTTCCGCAGTGAGCCCAGCTATGATCTGCAGGGTGCTGCCATTGAAATTGCCAGTGATTATACAAAGAAGAAGCATGTACTACGAGTCAAGTATGTTTCCAAATACTCTTTATTTATATTCTTAAAAATATTTCAATTTAAAAATTAAAAATAATAATATAATAATTTTCTTTTTAGGCTCGCTAATGGCGCTGAGTTCTTGCTGCAGGCTCACGACGATACAGAAATGTCCCAATGGGTTTCCGCATTGAAGGCCCAAAGCGATTCGGCAGCTGTTGCAGCAAGTAGATCGCAAACTTTGCCAGCTACTTCACAAAAGGACGAACCAAAGCGCAGATCGTTTTTTACTTTAAAGAAAAAGTAAAATTTTGAGAAAACCTTAAGAGCAGCTAATTAAAAATAAACAAAATAAACAAAAAAAAAAAAAAAAAAAACATAAGAAGCAGAAAAACAACAACAAAATACATATATATTTTTTTCATATATTTAATGCAAAACAAAAACAAAACAAGTAATACATTATTATGCTTATCAAATTTGCACGATAAATACTGCTATTATTGATTAAAACGTATGTATCTTATTTATTTAAACAAATACAAAGTAATATAAACATAAAACAAAACAAACAAACAAACAAAAAAAAAAACAACAACAAAACAAAAAAAAAAAACAAAAAACAAAAACAATTGAGAAAAACTCGTGTATGCATTTCAATGTATTCGATAAATAAACGAATTATTCCTCTAAAGTACACAAAAATCGTTGGCATTCAATACAAAAATGATACAAAACACAAAAGGGGGTTGAAATTGCTTTTGTTAACAATCGTGAGACGTTAGTCGGCAGTGTGGTGGGGTTGAGGCCATTGATGAGGTCATAATAAGAATGTTGGAGCAGCAACACGTTCAAAGCTTACTTACATAAGTTAATTGACTGTAGAATGACAAAGACATTCTATATTTCACTATATAAACGATTAGTTATTATTAGCATATATGCATATAACACTGAAAGCCTGGCCGCTGACCTGATTTCGGGATAAATGCGCCAGCTGCAATTTAAAAAAAAAAAATTTACACCGATAAGTGATACCTATCGGTGCGTGTACGATGCACCTTGGAAGGAAATGAGTTTTTTTTGCAAGCCTTATATACTCTATATTCAATTTGTTGTATTAATTGCAACAAATGGATTTTTATTTACATAAATGTTTCAGTTTCATTTACACGCAATTTCAAATTTCAAATTATTGAGACAAGGGTTGCCAGATCATTTTGTTCGATAAATAACATGTACAAATCGATAATCAGCATATTTAGTAAACTATCAACAGTACAATTATTCAAAATATTTTATTATACAGTTTACTTCAAAACTCCATAGAAATTACATTACAAAATTAAATATTGTGATTATGTAATTTTAATGTCAGTGCAAATTAACTGTTTGTGTGCAACTGAAGTAAACACAATTTGCAACCTTGGCGGATATTTGCAAATTTGAAAAATGTAAACATAGTTCAGCGTTGCCATGTTTGTTGACCTCTAAAACTGCATAGAATAAGAGAGACCGGATGAAAATGTATGTAGACAATATTGAGAGAGTGCAATGGCCATACAAATTATATTAAGTATATTTATTTTGCTAAAAATAACTGGACTATAATTCAAAAATGTTAATAGAATCTAATGTCAATGATGTTTAATGATTTTTGTTATTTGCATATTTTGTAAAAAAAAATTACACAATTTATATAGTCTTGGCGGACATTTGCAGTTTTGAAAATGTAAACATATGATAAGCGTTGCCAGAGAATGTTTCCATAAAATTGCATAGAACCGAGCAGAGAATCAGCGAGAGTAGGTTGGCAGCATTGAGAGTGCAAGCAGAACACAACGGCGACTATTAATTGATTAAATGTATTATTTCACTTTAACTGTTAAGAAACTTGCAATTAGAAAATGAAATAATTTATAATAGTGAAATAAGTGAAAATGTGAGAATGTGAGAAATGAAGTGATAAGTGTCATCTTAGTTAAAATTGATTTAGAACATTTGTACATTCTCACACAATGGCAACGAAAACGAAAACGAAAACTACGATTTATTCTAAGCCCAACTATTTTTTTTGCGTATAAGTATATGAGTATATGTATGTGTCCGTGTGTTTTGCAGCGTGTGTGTGTGTGTGTTGAGTGCTATATGCGTGTGTGTGAGGACTGACGACATTGACTGAGCCTCAACATAGTTCCCGCCCCTCCCAGCACAACGCAACCCTCCGCCCACAACTAGTAACCAATAACTCTTCTTCTTTTACTTCTGCTTCAAATTGTGTCTCAAGTCCAAAACAAAAGGAAACGAAAGAAAAAAAAATTTACAATTAAATAAATACAAAAAAAAAAAAACGGAACGAACAAATAACAAATTGAAAAGCAAGAAAAAAAATTAAGAATGAAAATAACAAATTTTGTGCCATGTTATTGGTGATGAATTACTAGCCAAAAGTCAGAAAGAAATAGAGAGAGAGAGAGAGACACAAAGACACACAGACAAACAGAACACATTCCAATTGTATTCGCCTCTACGTTCCTTACTCCCTCCTCCCCCGCACATACACAGACATGTTTGCTCGTTTGAGCAATGTTGGAGGAACTGGTGCAGCAGGAGGAGGATCAGTAGGAGGAACAACCGCTGCAGTTGGAGGAACAACAGTAATTGGCGCCATTAGTGGCGGTGCAACTACTTCTGCCGCTGTTACTGGACTAGGAACAACAGCAACAACAACAACAGGAGCAACAATAGCTTCAACAACCGTAACAACAACAGGAGCAGCGGTAACAACAATAACAGATGCATCAAGCAGTCATCATATAACCAGCACAACAACAACAGCAGCAGCAGCGGCAGCAGCAGCATCAGCAGCAGCGGCAGCAGCTTCTGTTCCCATTAATGATCTCTATTTGCGTCCATTGCCATTTCTGGATCCAAAATGGTTGCGCGCCGATCTCATTGCCTGTCTGCGCAACGCATCCGATGCCGCTGTGCTCTGGAATCATTTAATACAAGATTGTGAATTAGTCTCATCACCGGCAGCGCCATTGGTCAATGCCCGTGGCCAATTGTCGTATTTGGGTGACGATGGCAAACATTATTGTGGCGCACAGATGCTACAATGTGCATGTTGCCAACCCGAATACTGTGGTCCACTCTCTGCCTGCAATTGTGAGGCATGTCGTCCACTGGACTCCGATACGGCAATTAAAAAGTTAACAACGGCAGCAGCACAACAAGCAGCCGCCGGACAAGCAAATGCCACAGAATTAACGTTAAGCAATTGGCTTTGGAGTCAACCGCCGAATCAGCTGGCAAAGCATGATTGTCAACGTGCCTTGATTGGTGAGCTGCATGAATTATCATTGCGTGCCGCTGGAAATTGTTTGTCGGCGCAACAATTGCGACAGCAATTGTTCATCTATGAACGTTACTTTGTGGCACTGCGTCGAAGTCAACAACAACAACAGCAGCAACAACAACAACAGACGGCGGCGACGGCAGCAGCGACGACGGCAACAAATGCGCAGCAGTCGGCAGCAACTTTGGCTGATGCAGAAGCAACGGTACAATTGCCGGCAATATTGCAATCACCGGAAAAAGAGAAAGACAAGGATAAAGACAAGGATATAGATAAGGATAAGGATAAGCAAGAGCAACTGCGTCGCCGGCCACTACAATTGGGATCGGCTGAGCATGCAGCATTGGGTCTGGCACGTGTTGGCACACGTGCTGCACTTAACTTTAGCTTTGCCTTTCTGCGACGTGCCTGGCGTTCCGGTGAGGATACGGAAATGTGCAGTGAACTCTTAAGTGAAGCATTGGAATCACTGCAAGAGTTGCCCGAGGCAACATTATTTGATGCTGCCACAGAGATATCACCATTATGGCTTGAAGTCATGGAACGTTCCATAAAATTTCTGCGTCTTGTTGCACTTGGTGATCCCATGGGTGGACGTTGCCTGGCACCGCTAACAGATCGTCATACGGCGCTATGTCTTCTGCTTGAATTGGGCGTACAGAAGGGTACATTGGCGGCAACATTGGAATGTGTGGTACTGCTGTTATTGCTTTGGGAGAAGGATAATGATACGGGACATGTGAATGGTGATAATCGTGATATGCCACGCAAAACGGGTGCACCACTGTTACGTATCCTGCAACGCTATCAGAGATTAGGTTTAGAAAACAATGGCACAACTGATGGTGGCACATATTCCAGCGGCGGCATCGGCATTACCACCACCAACACTACCACTACCACCACAACCAGCAGCAGCAGCAGTAGTTCTTCGACAGTGGAATCAATGCCAGTGGCTAGCGCCACTGAGACATTTCTACGTTTTCTTATGCTGCCCAAAAGTAGCGCAGCAATTGTTGATTTACGTCGTGCTGCTGTTGTCATCATTTCACATTTGGATCGTCTGATTAAGCCACATATGCCACATATGCCGTGCAGCATGTTGCGTGCCATGAATAGTGCAAATGTTGTCGCATCCTGTGTGGAACAGCAACGCGTTTATGCATTGGGTTGGCCAGCATTGTCCAAGGAACAGCAAGGATTCAATGTGGAGCCAGCGTTAAGCTGGATGGGTACAACAATTGCCACTGGCACAATGACAGGAACAACAACCACAGGACCGGGAACAATGCCAGCGCAGGCGCTGCTCAGTTGCCGGTTCCAATTAAAGCAGGTGGCATGCAGCGAAGAGATTGTACTGCTGCTAAGTCAGGAGGGTAAACTTTATCAGTGGCATATATCGAAGCCTGAGGGAGAGCCACAGCCGTTGGATTTTGTTGAGATTGCCAATGAAACCTTTGTCTCCATTGCCTCACATTGTGAGGCTCGTCATTTTCTGGCCATCGATAGCAACTGTAAGATTTATGGCCTAATCCTCTAGCGCAGCGTACAATAATATTCTATTTTTGTTTTTTTTTGACAGGTAACGCTTATTCGTGGGGCATTGGCGACGGTCATCGTTTGGGACATGGCGACTGTCATGCCCGTGAGGTGCCCACAAAAATTGAGACGCTGGTGCGTCGCGTGAAATCTGTTTACTGCGGTTGCACCTACAGTGCTGCAATCACTTGCCGTGGCAATCTCTATACATGGGGACGTGGCATGTATCATGATGATCAATATTTACCAGCCATGGTCATGGCACTCAAGGATCATCAAGTTGTCGATGTTGCATTAGGCAGTGGTGATATACATACGCTATGTCTAACGGCTGAAGGATTCGTGTATGCCTGGGGCGATGGTGACTATGGCAAATTGGGTAATGCCAGTTGCAATAGTAGCATGCAACCGCAATTGATTGATTGCCTGCCGCGTATACAGCGTGTCTTTGCGGGTGCCCAATTCTCATTGGCATTAAGCTGTGATGGACAACTGTATAGTTGGGGCAAGGCGTCGTGTTTGGGTCATCAGCAGGTAGAGCGGAATGTACAGGGTTGCAGTGTGCCCAGGCTTATAACCAGCTTGCAGGTGAGTGAAAGAGGGGAAATACTATATAACAATTAATCAGTCTATCAATCTGTCAATCAACGTTAAACGTTAAACTTTATGTTTAATCCATCTATCAATCAATCAATAATTTTAATTATCAATTTTCATCTATCATCTATTTATATATCAAAGAATCAATTCGTTCATTCTCTTCTATGGATTCCATCAATCATTCAATCTTTAAGTTTACAATATATCAATTATTTCATCAATCTCTATTAATAGTTAATTAAAACAATCTATTATCAATCAATCGTTGAGTAACTTGTAAATGCATGATTGATGGTAGATTGACTGATAATTAGTCGTCAATCATGAACAGTTCATTCTATCAGTCAATCCATCAGTGAATCTATTAGTCAATACATCATCAATATGAGTGAATACATCAGTCAATAATTCCATCATTCAATCACTCATTTAGTCATTCAATCAATTAAATAATATTTTATTCCTTCTATTTTGCAGCACAAACGCATTGTTGATGTCGCTGTTGGCGTTGCTCATTGCCTTGCACTGAGCAACAATGGCGAAATCTTTGGCTGGGGTCGAAATGATAATCAACAGATATGTCCCGCATCCGTATGTAGTGAACCCTTGCTGCGTCATCCAATACTTGTCTCACTGCCAACATTGCCAGCGAGCGGCATTGCATGCACTGCCAATCAGAGTCTCATATGGACACAAAGCACACGTCAAGGTGTTGCATTACGTGCACCATTTGTCATTGATTTGGGTGAACCAACATTTCGTTTGCTCGATCAACTCTTGGCCATGTGCAGTGCCAGTTCAGCGCAAGATAATCGCCAAACACCAAATCAAGAATCTGAATGTATTGCCGTTGCCTGCCTTAATTTGATGCGTTTACAATTGTTGGCATTGATAGCCAATGGTATAGAACCGCGTCATGTGGGCTTGGCAAGTGGTGGACGATTGTTGAATAGTTTAAAGACACGCATACTAAGTCTTGCCGGTGGCAGTCAAGTGCTGCGCACTATACAAATAGCCGCACAACAAGCATTGCAGGTAAGTGTCATCATCCTCGAGAGACTTTTTTTTTTTTTTATATATATAAATTAATGTGATTTATGCTTTGACAGGATGGTTGGAGTGTCTTGCTGCCAACAGCAGCGGAACGTGCACAAACATTGACAGCATTATTACCATCGGAACCAGGACAAGCCTGTTCAGCGGGTCATCGTTTTATGACAGATCTCTTAGTTAGCTCATTAATGGCTGAGGGTGGCTTGGAGACCGCTTTACAGCATGCCATACGCATGGAGAGTAGCTCATGTACGACGGATACCATTGATGGTGCAACACATTTGCCATTGTTGCAATTAATTACACGACTGTTGGGCAACAATGCATCATTGACACAGAGTCGCCTCAGTTTGGCATTGCTATTAGCGAAACAGCATCAGGATGAGGATGATGAACAGCAACAATTGTCATATTATAATAAGAATCCAGCAAATATAAGTCCAAGCTTATGTTTATTGCATCGCTTTCAACGTTTACTTTTGGCGCATATACATCAAGCTGGTGCCGATGAGGATACAACGGGTGCGGAAGCATTGCTAGCACAATATTTGCATAGTTTAATACCAGCATGTGTGAGTAGCTTGCAGCAGGCACATGATTTAGCATTACAATGTCGTGAACCAAATGATGCTGCAGCATTAGCAGGCGCAGCTGCAGCATCAGCAACAGGAGGAACATCAACTGGTACAGCAGCAGCAGCAGCAATTGCAGCACATCCATTGGGTGCTGCATTGCAGCGTGTCTTACAATCGGATATATCGGATGCATTATTGCATGAATTACTAGTCGGCCTAGTGCTACTCAAACGTGATCGTCCCCAATGCTTAGCCAGTTTACGTTGGTCACGTCTCTGTCTGCCATTGCTCCGTGTGCTTGATCGTCTAAATCGTGCATTGGGCGAGGGTGAGTTACGTGATGGCGATGATATGGGCTGGCCGGGTATTATATGTCGTGGTGGTCCTAAGGGTGCAGCACCGCCGCCTACTGCGGATCCAGAGACACATTATGTGCGTCGTGCGGATTTGGATAATTTATTGCTTGATGGCAATCGTTGCATTATACTTGCCGGCTATGTCTGTGATTTAACTGGTTTCAGGTAGTATAATTATGTCTGATCCTATATCAATGTCTAAATTCAACTTTTCCTTTGCAGCTGTGAATCGGAACATTTGCGTGCACTGCTTGAACATGGTTTGGGTAAAGATTTGAGCGTCGAGTTGAGCGGCACAACACATCGTAGCGCCATGGAGCAATTGTTGCAGCATCATAAACTAGGCAAATATATGGCAGCACAAAGTGTTAACGAGGAAAAAGTAAGTAGTACTGTGCAGCATTAGGAAACTTGTTTGTTACAACTTCCTCTACTCTATTTGCAGTCTACAGCTGGAGGCGCTACACGTCTTACACATTTCAGTTCACAGTGTGCCTTGTCACAGCTGCTGGGCCTGGTAGCGAATCTCATGTGTACGGGTCTAAGTCTGCAACCAGCTGAGTTGCAATGCCGCCATTTGGATAAATCAATGCTGCTCAGTGGCGGCCTGCTGCTGCTGCAGCCAACGAATCCTTTCGACGAAGAGAAGGGCGAAGCGCGTAGCAGTCATAGTACAGCGGGTAATACGCCAACGGAAGCAAAGTGCATGACAGCAGCAACAGCAGCAGCAGCAGCAGTAGCAGCTGCTGCAACAGCAACTGCAATGCCAGCAACAACAGCAACTGGCACAGCAACAGCAGTAACAACAGCCGGAACAACAACAACACATCGACTTATAGATAATTTTCTTATTAGTTTAGCCGAAGCACGTTTCAATGAGCCGTTGGTCAATGCCTGGCTAAGCATAAGTGAACGCTACTGCAAAGCGCACAATTTAATGTGGCATCAGGAATTTGCCAATGAACATCCTGTACAGGAATTGGAACGTCTGTTAACTGCTGTATTGTTGCGTCATCAATGTTTGGGCGGCTTAGTGTTAAATGTATGTGAAGCAACATTAACAGAAGCTGATTCAACAACAACAACAACAACAACAACATCATCATCATTATCATTAGCAGCAGCAACATTGCCACGTCAATTGGCTGACATTATACGTGTGGTGCATCAAGCCAAATGGACGGTAGTACGTAATCGTCAGCAATTGAATCGCAGCTATAAAGAAGTTTGTGCACCAATTTTGGAACGTTTACGTTTTCTGTTATATGAGGTGCGGGCGGCAATAAGCCCACAGCAGCGTGGCTTGCAACGTTTGCCCATATTGCAGCGATTGCCACGTTTTAGGTTATTGGTGCGACGTTTGTTGCATGATTTACGTGCTGCAAAGAAGCCGCAAGCATTGGCAAAGCCAGAAGATTTACTTAATGCCAGCATACAGCAGCAACAGTTACAGGTGCAACAACAGCAGCAGCTACAGCAGCAGCAACAACAACAGCAGCCGCTTCAACCACAACCAGCATCAATCTATGAGCAGGAAAAGAAACCCAAAGAGGAGCAACAAAAACTTGATGTTGACATTGATCTCAATGTTGTTGCTGACGATGCTGTCGCTGCCAGCGATGAGCATGCATCATGGCAGCTTCTCCGTCGCCTAAATGAACGCAACGAACGACATTTGGATATGGAATTGGATGCAAATCTTATGCAGGATATTATTGATTTTGCATTGCAAGATAATTGCGATGTGGAAACCGTGCGTCGTGCCATGTACTGTCAAATGCAACGTTATCAGCAACGTTTAGCTGGTCTACAGCTAGTGCAACAATTGCTTGAATTGAACGGATTACTGGATGCAGCACAATATAGTTTACTCAATGGTTATTTGGGATTACATTTAAAGGCAGCTACTTGTAGTCTAACACCACAACATGTCCTCGGTCAATTGCATATGATTAGTGCATATCAGAAGGCACGTTTACTGCTGGCACAATCACGTGTCCTAGATTGGGCTGTGCGTGAATTGAGACGTCTGGTGAATCAGGAACAACCGGGTGCTGTACGTGGCAAGGATAGTTGTAATCTTAGCACATATGTGCTTGTTAAACGTTTGCCACGTGCACGTTTCCTTATCAGTGTCTTTGGTCTGCTAGCTAAAGAGTTGGGTGCGAATGAATTGGGTCTGCTTATCAATTCGGGACTGCTGGGGACTGTGCTAGGACTATTGGCACAGACGGGCGGTGAGTTAAGTGCACGTCGTCGTGGCAGTTGTGGTGAATTGAGCGTATTGTATGAGGATTCGGCCATGAAACAGAAATGCAATAAGGCGCAGCTAGGTGGTCCAGATCTTGCCAAGCTTATGAAAATTGGTATGCGTATTGTGCGTGGTGCCGATTGGAAATGGGGTGATCAGGATGGTAATCCGCCTGGCGAAGGACGCATCATCAGTGAAGTTGGTGAAGATGGGTAAGTCTGCAAGTCCGTGAGAGTGAGTGAGAGATAGAGAGAGAGAGAGAGAGAGAGAGAGAGATATGCATGATAATATTTGCTTTTCTTATAGTTGGGTACGCGTTGAATGGTATACAGGCGCTACCAATTCCTATCGTATGGGCAAGGAGGGACAATATGATCTACAGCTAGCGGATAGCGCTTTGAATGTTGCCTCACCAACAGAACCGGAACGTGAAGAATTGGGCAATGTGGAGCCACCGCCAAGCAGTGAATCACATCCATCAAAATTGTTGCGACATTCTGCCTCTAAATTGTTGCAAATACTTGCCGTTGGAAGTGGACTACATGGCGCACAGCTGGATCGTTATGCATTGCGTGGTGTGACGAGCATGTTTCGTGCTATGCTTGATCCGAAGCCAGCGTTGGCCAATGTTGTGCATTGTCTGGGTTGGCTTAATCTTGGATTTATACGTGCCATTGCTGGTGAGTAGTCGGGGGCGAAAGATCTGGAGTAACAGTTGGTGCAGTAGCTGGTGCAACAGCCGGAGAACAGTCACAGCTGCCAGTGTAGTTGGAGCAAATGCATCCTACGAATTATCTCAACTAATTTTCTGCTTCTTATTCATCAGGTGACTGTCCACGTTTGTGCCTGGAGCTGAGTTCGCCAAGTTGGTTGCAACTATATTTTACACTGTTGGAGCAACCGGCGGGCAGTGAACGTGGTGTCTATCGGCAGTTGCATTGTTTGCGTCTAATGCAATGTATACTGTCAGCCTGGGGCATTGAGCAGGAGCCGCGCATGGCTGAGTTGGTGCGTCAATTGTTTGCGACACTTGGACACATAGCATTGCATTGTCCTGGAGATGTAACATTGCAACCACCAGAGGCAGCTCATGTAGCAGCAGCAATGGGAACGGGCACAGCAGCAGCTACAACAGCAAGCAGTGCAGCAGTAGCATCGGGAACTACAGCAATAGCAGCAGCCGCAGCCGCAGCAACAACAGCTGCAACGGGAGCAGCAACAGCCAGCGGCAATAAAGCGCGTGTGTTGTTAACTGCATCACATTCCGGCAGCGTTGCCGAGGAGCTTGTCGCACTGCTGCGTCGTCTGCATACATTGCCCCATTGGAATGCGGTGATCAATTCATTTTTAGCACAAAAACTTTGCGTTGCCGCCGAACTGTTGCAAGGTGAAGCACAATTACCTGTGGAAACGAGTGAGCATAGCTTTGTGCTTGGCGTACTGAGTGCCATGGGTGGCTATGATTTAAGACCACGTGTTGGCTTACATTGTTTCCATGAGGGTAGCCATATGATTATTGCTAGCTTTACGCACAAGGGACGCTGCCTGCTGGCACAAAGTTCGCCAACTGTGATGATCAACAATGGATCTGGTATGGGTCTGGTGAAGGTGCCATTGGCACAAGTTTTGCCACAATTGGATCATAGCGTATTTAGCTTATCGCGTCTTCCTATGAACGAGATGCTTTTAAATGCTTGGACTGTGCTACTCTATGGCGGCATAGCAGCCAATGGCAATGGTAATGCTGGCATTGCTGGCATTACTGGCAACAATAATTGGGAATTGCTCAATGCCAGCGAAGGACGCTTGGATGTGCGTCTGTTACGTAGCCAACAATTGCAGCTAGCTGTGCTCCATACCAATGGTGTATTATATCGCCATCAGGCAGCATTGCGTAAGATACTAAAGCAACGTGCACCAGCTGGTGGCAGTGGCGCCTATGTTAGCATTGAAAGTGAAAGCGATGATCATGAACCGGAGCATGAGCATGAGCATGAGCATGAGCAGGAACATGAAGAGGAGGCACAGCAGCTGGAGTCGGACCTGGATGGAGAATTGCAAAATGATTTGCATGATGAACTGCTGAAAGCTGATGGTAATGATGACAACAGGTAAGTTCAAGCTGATCGCTGCTAAGAAATCGTCACGCAGTAGCTTACGTTACTTTTTCTTCTTATTTTCAAAAAATTTCATTAAAATTTTGTTCAACAGTTTACACAACAGCAGCAACAGTCAACAACAGGTGGCCACAGAAGATTCGTCACATACACAGCAAAAGGAGCAACAGCAACAGCAGGAACAGGAGCAACTACTAATTCAATGTTTGCTATTGCGTGCCACACAACCGTCGCCAGTTAAAGCGTGCTACAGTTATACAGATCTTGCCACGGCTGCATTAAATTGCGTACAATCATTGGCAAGTCAGGCTCATGAACAACTCAATGCTGAGGATCAATTGCAGGTGCAGGCACAAACATTGCTGCTTGCGAGTCCAGCACAGCCAACCATGGTGCATGGCATACCCGTATATAATGTGCTGCCCAAGACATTCGAGCAGCAACAATTGCAATTGCAATTGGAGCAACATTTGCTGGATCAAGCGGAAGAACGTCAGGCAGCAGCAGTGGCACAACAGCCGACAAGTGATGCACAATTAATTGGACAAATTATGGAAATGGGATTTATGCGACGTACCGTTGAGTTGGCATTAAAACAATTATCATTGCAGGCTGAGGCAGTGCCAACGCCAGAGCAAATTGTCCAATGGATATTGGAGCATCCAGATGTTTGTGCCAATACCATTGAGGATGAACAGGAGACAGCCGACGAGCATTGTTGTCCAAGTCGTTGTAGCTCCAATTCAACCAATAGCAGCAGTAGCAGCAGTTCAACAACATCATCATCGGGAACCGTAGAAGATCAGGCACAGCAGCAGCAGCAGCAACAAGTGATTAAATATCAGACACGTAAAGATTTTCAAACCGCGGATCATTATGCATTGTATGTGCGAGCTTTAGTGCGTCCTGGCATGTTGGTCCGTTGCTGTCGTGACTTTGAGGAGATAAATCAAGGTGATGTTGGCACTGTGCTCGTTGTGGATACGGAAGGCTTACATGATCTTAATGTGCAAGTGGATTGGCGTAATCATGGCAGCACATATTGGGTTTGCTTTGTGCACATTGAACTTGTCGAAGCAGCAACGGGAGCAGGCGCAACGGAAACAACTATGGCAGCAACTGGAGCAGCAGCAACATCAACATCGTCGTCGTCGGCAACACCAGCACAATATCCACAATTACTACCGCGACTATCAACTGCAATACAAGTTGGCACACGTGTACGCTTGCGTGCACATAGCGCAGCAAGCGCTGCCACAGCAGCAGCAGCAGCCCCATTTGCATATGGTGCTGTGGCGGTAGCTGGCGCTGGTGCTGCTGCAGCGGCACCATTGCTACGTTTAAATACAGCTGTTGTTGGACAAGTGACAGCATTGCGTGGCAAGCAGCTAAGTGTAGAGTTTCCCGATCAGACTATATGGCAGGGACACATTAATGATGTGGAAGCATTGCCAGGTCAAATTAGTTTAGGCGCTTTTACTGGCATGGCAGCAGCAACAACAGCAACAATTACAGCAACAACAACTACAACAGCAACAACTTCAAGTGGAGCTGGAGCTGCAACTGCAACACAATTGGATCTCATTGAGGATTGGTCGCGTTGCATACGTTCGTTAAGTGTCAGCTCCAATGAGTCAGCAGCTAAGCATTTACTTGATGGCAGCGGTTTGGCATGGCAGAGCTGTTCCAGTGGTCCATGTCGTCATTGGATACGCTTGGAGATGCATGATCGTGTGCTTGTCCACAGTCTTGTATTACGTGTCAGTCCCGAGGATCATTCGCATATGCCATCACTGTTGGAGGTGCGTGTCGGTGAGTGCATTGATAGCCTTAAGGAATACACATGGATACCAGTCTCAAATGTTGCCAGTCGTGTGCTGCTCATGCAACAGGTGCCTAGCTATTATCCTTGGATTGAGATAGTCGTCAAGCAATGCCAAAATAATGGCATACAATGTAAGATACATGGCTTGCAATTAATTGGACGTCGCCAGCAACCGGATATCCAACATATGTTGGCCAATGCACAATTTTTGGCATGTGAATATGGTTCAAATGGCACAGCGGCTGGTGCTGGTTCAGGTGCATCGTCAGTGGATGGTACGGCCGGTATAAGTGAACTGTCTCAAGCGGAACAAGATTTACCTTGCACTGTGATGGTCTGGGGCTTAAATGATAAGGAACAATTGGGTGGACTAAAAGGTTCCAAGGTTAAAATACCAACATTCTCACAGACCATCAGTCGCCTGCGTCCCATACATATTGCTGGCGGTTCCAAATCACTTTTTGTTGTCAGCCAGGATGGCAAAGTTTTTGCCTGCGGTGAGGGAACCAATGGACGTTTGGGTTTGGGTGTAACGCACAATGTACCGTTGCCACATCAATTGCCAGTATTGCATCAATATGTCGTAAAGAAAGTTGCCGTACATTCGGGCGGAAAGCATGCATTGGCACTAACATTGGATGGCAAGGTATTCAGCTGGGGCGAAGGTGAGGATGGTAAATTGGGACATGGTAATCGCACAACATTGGATAAGCCGCGTCTCCTGGAATCGCTGCGTGCGAAAAAGATACGTGACATTGCATGTGGATCATCGCATTCGGCGGCAATTAGTAGCCAGGGTGAGCTCTATACCTGGGGTTTGGGTGAATATGGACGATTGGGACATGGTGATAATGCAACACAATTGAAACCCAAATTAGTCGCTGCACTCACAGGTAGACGGGTTATACAAGTAGCTTGCGGCAGTCGTGATGCACAGACATTAGCTCTGACCGAGGATGGTGTCGTATTTAGCTGGGGCGACGGAGACTTTGGCAAATTGGGACGTGGCGGCAGTGAAGGATCGGCCATACCGCATGAAATTGAACGTTTGTCTGGCATCGGCGTTATTCAAATTGAATGTGGTGCACAATTTAGCTTGGCATTAACACGTGCCGGCGAGGTATGGACATGGGGTAAGGGTGATTATTATCGCCTGGGACATGGCGGTGATCAACATGTGCGGAAGCCACAACCCATTGCCGGCTTACGTGGACGTCGTGTCATACATGTTGCCGTTGGTGCATTACATTGTCTGGCTGTAACGGATGCTGGCCAGGTCTATGCCTGGGGTGACAATGATCACGGTCAACAAGGAAGCGGTAATACGTTTGTGAATAAGAAACCACAATTGGTCATTGGTTTGGATGCAGTGTTTGTGAATCGTGTCGCTTGCGGTAGTTCACATTCAATGGCTTGGGGCTTACCCAATGCCAGTTTGGATGAGGAGAAACGTGGTCCAGTACCATTTGGTTCTACGCGTGATCCACTGGGTGGCAGCAGTTTGGGCATCTATGAGGCAGAGACTGCAGCAGCAGCCGCGGCAGCAGCAGCAACAACATCCGCATCAGCAATAGCAGCAACAACAGCAACAGCGACAACGACAACACAACATGATGCATTGCTGGGCAAGATCACCGACAAACCTGCAACCCCACTTGCCAATGGAAATGGTAGCAATGGCAATGCAAATAGTCAAATGGTTAGTCTTAGCGAATCGTTGTCTTTGGAGACACCAGCAGCACGCCAAGCGGCACTTGGACATGTTCTGCGTGCCATGGGCATCCTGCAGGCGCGTCAATTGATTGTTGCCGCTCTGACAAGTCACAGCAAAGTTAATTACAAAGAAACGGCGGGCAGGCAAACGACGACAACAACAGCGCCGACGGCAAGTGGCATACAATTGGAACTGGAGGAGCAATTGGCGACAGCAGCCGGTGGCAGTGGAGGAGCAGCAGCAGTAGGTGGCTTATCAACGGGCACAGCTGCAGCAATTGGCATGGCAACTGGAGCAAATGCAACAGTTGGTGCAACAGCTGCCGCAGCATCATCTGGAACTATAGCACAAGGTGGTGGCGAAGCACCTGCAGATGCTAACGATGCCTTAGCCTTGGCACTGGAACAACATAGTCCAGCCGATGCAGATACAACACCACCACCGACATCCGGAACAGCAACAGGAGCAGGAGCGGGAGCAACATCTGTATTAGCACCCGCACCAGCTGGTCCGTTGAGCGCATTCCAAAGTTTGACAGGATCATTATCCATGTCGGGCATGTCAGCGGGTTCCCATTCACGTATGTCGGCCAGTGCCATGTCCGTAATGGCAGCCACCATGACTCAACAGGAGGAGATGTTGGCACAGATTAGTCATAATAATGGACATGGATTGGATGATTTTGGTTCGCTATTGCAGGAACCCGAAGCTAAAAGTCTTGTCGAGCTACTCAAATTAGCAGTCTGCGGACGTTGTGGGCCCGCGAGCACGGCACAAACAATTGCGGAAACTTTAATCTCATTGAGTAATCAGCCGGCCATAGCTTCCATGCTTTTGGAGACATGCATTACGGAACTGGAGGATCTATGTACATCGCGTCATTGTCTAGGTAAATTGCCGAAACCAGTGATGCAGGAGAGCAGTCATCCGTATGTGGATAATATGAATATAAGTGGTACGGTAAAAATTCCTGGAGCTGAAATGTTACGTTTGGAATTTGATAGTCAATGTAGCACTGAGAAACGTAATGATCCATTGGTTATTATGGATGCAGCTGGTCGTATGCTTGCCATGCGCTCTGGACGACAATTTGCACATTGGGCACCCGAAATTCGTGTTCCCGGTGATGAATTACGTTGGAAATTTTGCTCAGACAGTTCTGTAAATGGCTGGGGTTGGCGTTTCTGGGTGCATGCCATAATGCCAGCGGCAACATTGGGTGAAAGTGGTTCGGATCGTGCCGTATTATCGCAACCATCGATGGCATTGGTTATGGCACTCTTGGATGCACGTCTGTTGGCACCTCGGCAACCACAGGTACTGCTACGTTTGGCTGCTGCATTGGCGGCATGCGCACAATTGGGTGCATTGAGTACTGCTCAAAGGATTTGGGCATTGCGGAAGCTACATGCAGTGTTGCTGCTTGAACAGGCGCCACGACCACAAGAACCAGCATTGGCGGCCATTTTGACACCATTGATACCGGAACTGTTGCGTCAATATGAGTATGAGGAGCCCCAAGTACGCGGTGGAATACATTTAATGCATTCGGATTACTTCAAGACTCTGGCGGCATTAGCTTGTGATATGCAATTGGATGCTGCCTTACCCACTGGTGGAACTGGCACAGGAACTGGAAATGGAGCAACAGGCGGAGCAGGTAGTAGTAGTGGAACAGGTGCATGTGCAGTGGGAGGAACGATTGGAAGTGTTGGAGCTGCAGCTGGTGCCGTAGGTGGACTGATAGGTGGAGCAACATCTGCTGTCGCTGGTAGCAGCGGAGGTAGTCTTGGTGGTGGTATTAGTCTTGGTGCTGGTGTTGGTGGTATGACTAGTGGCGCAGCTGGTACTGTCGCCTCTGGTAGCAATGGTAGCCTTAATTCAACATCCTCAACATCGGGTGATGTACACAAGTGGGCGTGGTTCAAACGCTATTGCATTGCTGTACGCGTTGCCCAATCCTTGATACGTCGCACCGAATTACCGCGACAATTTTGCCTTGAGGTGCGCAAGAAATTTGCCGAAATGTTGCCAGCTGCCAGCAGCACAACGACTATGGCAGGCTGTCAATCTCCGGGAGCATCAATGATCAATTCAACGACCTCATTAACATCTAGTACAGCAAGTAATGCCTCATTGCCAGCGCAAGCTGCTACTGCTGCTGCGGCTACTGCTCCATGGGATTTGCATCAGGATTTATTATTGCTGGAGCAACAACAGCAACAATTGCAGTTGCAACAACAGCAGCAACAACAATTGCAGCTACAACAGCAACCAACATCATCGTCGTTAATGTTGATGCAACAATCGTCATCATTGCTGCAACTACAACCTGCGGTGCTCGTTCACGAGGATCATACAATATTCCAAGCTCCACATGATGCACAATTGCTACAATGGCTTAATCGACGTCCCGATGATTGGGCATTGAGCTGGGGCGGTGCCAGTACCATCTATGGCTGGGGACACAATCATCGTGGTCAACTCGGTGGATTGGAGGGTAGCCGCATTAAGACACCAACACCATGTGAGGCATTAAGTCTATTACGTCCCGTACAGTTGGCGGGTGGTGAGCAATCTTTATTTGCTGTAACTCCTGATGGTAAACTTTTTGCCACTGGCTATGGATCTGGTGGACGTTTAGGTGTCGGTGGCAGTGATTCATGGGCAATACCAACGCTCTTGGGCTCCCTGCAACATGTGTTTGTCAAGAAGGTTGCAGTGAATTCCGGTGGCAAACATTGTCTGGCATTGACCACAGATGGTGAAGTTTATGCCTGGGGTGAGGGTGAAGATGGCAAATTGGGACATGGTAATCGCATGAGCTATGATCGACCTAAGTTATTGGAACATCTCAATGGAATGAGTGTAGCCGACATTGCATGTGGTAGTGCACATTCGGCGGCAATAACTGCCAGTGGACATGTCTTGACATGGGGCAAGGGACGCTATGGTCGTCTAGGACATGGTGATTCCGAGGATCAATTGCGTCCGAAATTGGTTGAAGCATTATTTGGTTATCGTGCCATTGATATTGCATGCGGATCGGGAGATGCACAAACATTATGCATTACGGATGATGACAATGTCTGGAGCTGGGGTGATGGTGACTATGGAAAATTAGGACGTGGTGGCAGTGATGGTTGCAAGTTGCCATATAAAATTGAAAGCTTGGCCGGTCTAGGTGTCATCAAGGTCGAATGTGGTTCACAATTTTCGGTAGCATTAACAAAATCCGGCGCTGTCTATACTTGGGGCAAAGGTGATTTTCACCGTCTCGGACATGGCTCAGTGGATCATGTGCGTCGTCCCAAAAAGGTTGCAGCGTTGCAAGGACGTAAGATTATATCGATAGCAACTGGTTCGCTGCATTGCGTTGCCTGCAGTGATGCCGGCGAAGTCTATACATGGGGCGACAACGACGAGGGACAATTAGGTGATGGCACTGTGACAGCCATACAAAGGCCACGCCTTGTTGCCGCCCTTCAGGGTAAACATATTGTTAAAGTTACCTGCGGATCAGCTCATACGCTGGCATTATCCACATCGCAGTTGAGTGAACGTTTGCGTCCATTGCCTAATCCACCACTGGAATATGATTTGGTGCGTGATATGGCACCCGAAGCATTACATGCTCGTCTCATATTATTGCATCATTTCTCGGAACTCTTATGTCCATGCCTGGCCATGTTACCCATTTCTGGTGATTTAAGTTTGGGTGCACTAAAAGATGTACTCGTCTATAACATCAAAGAGGCAGCATTCCGTAAAGTAATACAGACAACAATGGTCCGGGATAAACAACATGGTCCGGTAATTGAATTAAATCGCATACAAGTGAAACGTTCACGTAGTCGTTGCAATGGACTTGCCGGCATTGATGGCATGAAGAGTGTCTTTGGGCAGATGGTACAGAAATTGCCACTGTTGACACAGGAGGCATTGGCGCTGCCACATCGCGTATGGAAGGTTAAATTTGTGGGTGAAAGTGTTGATGATTGTGGTGGTGGTTATAGTGAATCAATTGCCGAAATGTGTGATGAACTGCAAAATGGCAGCGTTCCCCTTTTGATTAGTACACCAAATGGACGTGGCGAGGCAGGTGCTAATCGTGATTGTTTCCTTTTGGATCCCACATTGACATCCGTGTTGCAGATGAACATGTTCCGCTTTCTAGGTGTACTTATGGGCATTGCTGTTCGCACTGGTTCGCCGCTAAGTCTCAAGTAAGTGAATTCAAATGCATTTGGTGAATCTATTATTTTAATTGATTCTATTTTTCTTTCCGCAGTCTTGCTGAACCTGTGTGGCGTCAATTGACAGGTGAACCATTGCGTCCTACAGATCTCACTGAGGTTGATCGTGATTATGTAGCCGGTTTGCTATGCATACGCAATATGGATGATGATGCCAAACTGTTTAATACACTTGAATTGCCATTCTCTACATCATCGGCGCGTGGCCATGAAGTGCCATTATCGACACGCTATACACACATCTCGCCCAGAAATCGTGCTGAATATGTTCGTCTTGCATTGAGTTTTCGTCTTCATGAATTCGATGAACAGGTTAAGGCAGTACGTGATGGCATGTCCAAGGTTATACCAGTGCCATTGCTATCCCTCTTCTCGGCAGCTGAATTGCAAGCGATGGTTTGCGGTTCACCCGATATTCCGTTAGGATTGCTCAAATCTGTGGCTACCTATAAAGGTTTCGATCCAAGCTCAGCTTTGGTTGGTTGGTTCTGGGATGTTATGGAGGAGTTTACGAATCAGGTTAGTGATATATCATAATCGATTTACTAATCGATTAATTACTGCTATACGAATCGAACGAATTTATAATTGTCAATTAACTAATTAATTAATTAATTGAAGACACACTAATTCATAAATTATTAACTCGCTTATTATTTAATATCGATATTTTATTATATTATTTTCTTTATTATTATAGGAACGTTCACTATTTCTGCGCTTTGTGTGGGGTCGCACGCGTCTGCCTCGAACAATTGCCGATTTCCGTGGACGTGACTTTGTGTTGCAGGTGCTCGAAAAGAATCCGCCCGATCATTTCCTGCCCGAAAGCTATACATGCTTCTTTTTGCTGAAAATGCCTCGCTATTCATGCAAGGTAAGTTTCAGATTAAAGATTCCTAAATTGTCATTTATCGATAAATTCAATTAAATTATGCCTATCGCTTATCAATACATATAATTTATTAATTCAATAATGATCGTTGCTGTTTATGTTATGTTTCGATAACTATGAATATTCAATATATTAACTAATAACTGTATTTAATTGAATACCACAGGCTGTGCTGCTGGAGAAACTAAAGTATGCTATACATTTCTGCAAGAGCATCGATACGGATGAATACGCGCGTGTTGCTATGGGCGAACCCACCGAAGCAACAGGCAGCGAGGATAACAGTGATCTGGAATCAGTTGCCAGTCACGATGGCTAAGCCAATCTTCAAGTTGAGACCACAAATCGACTACAATAAATGAAAAAAATACACATTGATATTATACATGAAATGCAAGAAAAAAAAAACAAAAATGAAAGAAGACGCTGCTGCAGCTGCTTGGCATACATACAAAGAAAAAGAAAAACAATATGAAAAAAAAGAAAACCAAAAATATATATATATAAAAAGAAAACGCACTTAAACGCATTAATTTAGTCGCTTAGTCATTAAATCGTGAAATGGAATAACCGATAAAAACGTTTAGCATAGCAATTGCAATTAGAAAAAAAAAACAAACAAAAAATAATAAAAAATAAAAATAAAATAAAAAATAAATACATTGTTCGCAGCAGAATCTCATAACGCTGCAAAAAAGACAGGGAAAGAAATAGTTAGAAATTGTGACCAGATTATGAGATAGGAATGGGAATGAAAGAGAGATGGAGAGAGAGAGAGTGCGCTAAGCAATACCCCCGCTGCATTACGTTTGCTTAACGCACTCTTTCTCTCTCTCTATCTCTCTTTCATTCGCACATTTCTATCTCATAATCTGGTCACAATTTCTAACTATTTCTTTCCCTGTCTTTTTTGCAGCGTTATGAGATTCTGCTGCGAACAATGTATTTATTTTTTATTTTATTTTTATTTTTTATTATTTTTTTGTTTGTTTTTTTTTTCTAATTGCAATTGCTATGCTAAACGTTTTTATCGGTTATTCCATTTCACGATTTAATGACTAAGCGACTAAATTAATGCGTTTAAGTGCGTTTTCTTTTTATATATATATATTTTTGGTTTTCTTTTTTTTCATATTGTTTTTCTTTTTCTTTGTATGTATGCCAAGCAGCTGCAGCAGCGTCTTCTTTCATTTTTGTTTTTTTTTTCTTGCATTTCATGTATAATATCAATGTGTATTTTTATAATTTATTGTAGTCGATTTGTGGTCTCAACTTGAAGATTGGCTTAGCCATCGTGACTGGCAACTGATTCCAGATCACTGTTATCCTCGCTGCCTGTTGCTTCGGTGGGTTCGCCCATAGCAACACGCGCGTATTCATCCGTATCGATGCTCTTGCAGAAATGTATAGCATACTTTAGTTTCTCCAGCAGCACAGCCTGTGGTATTCAATTAAATACAGTTATTAGTTAATATATTGAATATTCATAGTTATCGAAACATAACATAAACAGCAACGATCATTATTGAATTAATAAATTATATGTATTGATAAGCGATAGGCATAATTTAATTGAATTTATCGATAAATGACAATTTAGGAATCTTTAATCTGAAACTTACCTTGCATGAATAGCGAGGCATTTTCAGCAAAAAGAAGCATGTATAGCTTTCGGGCAGGAAATGATCGGGCGGATTCTTTTCGAGCACCTGCAACACAAAGTCACGTCCACGGAAATCGGCAATTGTTCGAGGAAGACGCGTGCGACCCCACACAAAGCGCAGAAATAGCGAACGTTCCTATAATAATAAAGAAAATAATATAATAAAATATCGATATTAAATAATAAGCAAGTTAATAATTTATGAATTAGTGGGTCTTCAATTAATTAATTAATTAGTTAATTGACAATTATAAATTCGTTCGATTCGTATAGCAGTAATTAATCGATTAGTAAATCGATTATAATATATCACTAACCTGATTCGTAAACTCCTCCATAACATCCCAGAACCAACCAACCAAAGCTGAGCTTGGATCGAAACCTTTATAGGTAGCCACAGATTTGAGCAATCCTAACGGAATATCGGGTGAACCGCAAACCATCGCTTGCAATTCAGCTGCCGAGAAGAGGGATAGCAATGGCACTGGTATAACCTTGGACATGCCATCACGTACTGCCTTAACCTGTTCATCGAATTCATGAAGACGAAAACTCAATGCAAGACGAACATATTCAGCACGATTTCTGGGCGAGATGTGTGTATAGCGTGTCGATAATGGCACTTCATGGCCACGCGCCGATGATGTAGAGAATGGCAATTCAAGTGTATTAAACAGTTTGGCATCATCATCCATATTGCGTATGCATAGCAAACCGGCTACATAATCACGATCAACCTCAGTGAGATCTGTAGGACGCAATGGTTCACCTGTCAATTGACGCCACACAGGTTCAGCAAGACTGCGGAAAGAAAAAGAGAATCAATTAAAATAATAGATTCACCAAATGCATTTGAATTCACTTACTTGAGACTTAGCGGCGAACCAGTGCGAACAGCAATGCCCATAAGTACACCTAGAAAGCGGAACATGTTCATCTGCAATACGGATGTCAATGTGGGATCCAAAAGGAAACAATCACGATTAGCACCTGCCTCGCCACGTCCATTTGGTGTACTAATCAAAAGGGGAACGCTGCCATTTTGCAGTTCATCACACATTTCGGCAATTGATTCACTATAACCACCACCACAATCATCAACACTTTCACCCACAAATTTAACCTTCCATACGCGATGTGGCAGCGCCAACGCCTCCTGTGTCAACAGTGGCAATTTCTGTACCATCTGCCCAAAGACACTCTTCATGCCATCAATGCCGGCAAGTCCATTGCAACGACTACGTGAACGTTTGACTTGTATGCGATTTAATTCAATTACCGGACCATGTTGTTTATCCCGGACCATTGTTGTCTGTATTACTTTACGGAATGCTGCCTCTTTGATGTTATAGACGAGTACATCTTTTAGTGCACCCAAACTTAAATCACCAGAAATGGGTAACATGGCCAGGCATGGACATAAGAGTTCCGAGAAATGATGCAATAATATGAGACGAGCATGTAATGCTTCGGGAGCCATATCACGCACCAAATCATATTCCAGTGGTGGATTAGGCAATGGACGCAAACGTTCACTCAACTGAGATGTGGATAATGCCAGCGTATGAGCTGATCCGCAGGTAACTTTAACAATATGTTTACCCTGAAGGGCGGCAACAAGGCGTGGCCTTTGTATGGCTGTCACAGTGCCATCACCTAATTGTCCCTCGTCGTTGTCGCCCCATGTATACACTTCGCCGGCATCACTGCAGGCAACGCAATGCAGCGAACCAGTTGCTATCGATATAATCTTACGTCCTTGCAACGCTGCAACCTTTTTGGGACGACGCACATGATCCACTGAGCCATGTCCAAGACGGTGAAAATCACCTTTGCCCCAAGTATATACAGCGCCGGATTTTGTTAATGCTACCGAAAATTGTGAACCACATTCGACCTTGATGACACCTAGACCGGCCAAGCTTTCAATTTTATATGGCAACTTGCAACCATCACTGCCACCACGTCCTAATTTTCCATAGTCACCATCACCCCAGCTCCAGACATTGTCATCATCCGTAATGCATAATGTTTGTGCATCTCCCGATCCGCATGCAATGTCAATGGCACGATAACCAAATAATGCTTCAACCAATTTCGGACGCAATTGATCCTCGGAATCACCATGTCCTAGACGACCATAGCGTCCCTTGCCCCATGTCAAGACATGTCCACTGGCAGTTATTGCCGCCGAATGTGCACTACCACATGCAATGTCGGCTACACTCATTCCATTGAGATGTTCCAATAACTTAGGTCGATCATAGCTCATGCGATTACCATGTCCCAATTTTCCATCTTCACCCTCACCCCAGGCATAAACTTCACCATCTGTGGTCAATGCCAGACAATGTTTGCCACCGGAATTCACTGCAACCTTCTTGACAAACACATGTTGCAGGGAGCCCAAGAGCGTTGGTATTGCCCATGAATCACTGCCACCGACACCTAAACGTCCACCAGATCCATAGCCAGTGGCAAAGAGTTTACCATCAGGAGTTACAGCAAATAAAGATTGCTCACCACCCGCCAACTGTACGGGACGTAATAGACTTAATGCCTCACATGGTGTTGGTGTCTTAATGCGGCTACCCTCCAATCCACCGAGTTGACCACGATGATTGTGTCCCCAGCCATAGATGGTACTGGCACCGCCCCAGCTCAATGCCCAATCATCGGGACGTCGATTAAGCCATTGTAGCAATTGTGCATCATGTGGAGCTTGGAATATTGTATGATCCTCGTGAACGAGCACCGCAGGTTGTAGTTGCAGCAATGATGACGATTGTTGCATCAACATTAACGACGATGATGTTGGTTGCTGTTGCTGCTGTAGCTGCAATTGTTGTTGCTGCTGTTGTTGCAACTGCAATTGTTGCTGTTGTTGCTCCAGCAATAATAAATCCTGATGCAAATCCCATGGAGCAGTAGCCGCAGCAGCAGTAGCAGCTTGCGCTGGCAATGAGGCATTACTTGCTGTACTAGATGTTAATGAGGTCGTTGAATTGATCATTGATGCTCCCGGAGATTGACAGCCTGCCATAGTCGTTGTGCTGCTGGCAGCTGGCAACATTTCGGCAAATTTCTTGCGCACCTCAAGGCAAAATTGTCGCGGTAATTCGGTGCGACGTATCAAGGATTGGGCAACGCGTACTGCAATGCAATAGCGTTTGAACCACGCCCACTTGTGTACATCACCCGATGTTGAGGATGTTGAATTAAGGCTACCATTGCTACCAGAGGCGACAGTACCAGCTGCGCCACTAGTCATACCACCAACACCAGCACCAAGACTAATACCACCACCAAGACTACCTCCGCTGCTACCAGCGACAGCAGATGTTGCTCCACCTATCAGTCCACCTACGGCACCAGCTGCAGCTCCAACACTTCCAATCGTTCCTCCCACTGCACATGCACCTGTTCCACTACTACTAACTGCTCCGCCTGTTGCTCCATTTCCAGTTCCTGTGCCAGTTCCACCAGTGGGTAAGGCAGCATCCAATTGCATATCACAAGCTAATGCCGCCAGAGTCTTGAAGTAATCCGAATGCATTAAATGTATTCCACCGCGTACTTGGGGCTCCTCATACTCATATTGACGCAACAGTTCCGGTATCAATGGTGTCAAAATGGCCGCCAATGCTGGTTCTTGTGGGCGTGGCGCCTGTTCAAGCAGCAACACTGCATGTAGCTTACGCAATGCCCAAATCCTTTGAGCAGTACTCAATGCACCCAATTGTGCGCATGCCGCCAATGCAGCAGCCAAACGTAGCAGTACCTGTGGTTGCCGAGGTGCCAACAGACGTGCATCCAAGAGTGCCATAACCAATGCCATCGATGGTTGCGATAATACGGCACGATCCGAACCACTTTCGCCCAATGTTGCCGCTGGCATTATGGCATGCACCCAGAAACGCCAACCCCAGCCATTTACAGAACTGTCTGAGCAAAATTTCCAACGTAATTCATCACCGGGTACACGAATTTCGGGTGCCCAATGTGCAAATTGTCGTCCAGAGCGCATGGCAAGCATACGACCAGCTGCATCCATAATAACCAATGGATCATTACGTTTCTCAGTGCTACATTGACTATCAAATTCCAAACGTAACATTTCAGCTCCAGGAATTTTTACCGTACCACTTATATTCATATTATCCACATACGGATGACTGCTCTCCTGCATCACTGGTTTCGGCAATTTACCTAGACAATGACGCGATGTACATAGATCCTCCAGTTCCGTAATGCATGTCTCCAAAAGCATGGAAGCTATGGCCGGCTGATTACTCAATGAGATTAAAGTTTCCGCAATTGTTTGTGCCGTGCTCGCGGGCCCACAACGTCCGCAGACTGCTAATTTGAGTAGCTCGACAAGACTTTTAGCTTCGGGTTCCTGCAATAGCGAACCAAAATCATCCAATCCATGTCCATTATTATGACTAATCTGTGCCAACATCTCCTCCTGTTGAGTCATGGTGGCTGCCATTACGGACATGGCACTGGCCGACATACGTGAATGGGAACCCGCTGACATGCCCGACATGGATAATGATCCTGTCAAACTTTGGAATGCGCTCAACGGACCAGCTGGTGCGGGTGCTAATACAGATGTTGCTCCCGCTCCTGCTCCTGTTGCTGTTCCGGATGTCGGTGGTGGTGTTGTATCTGCATCGGCTGGACTATGTTGTTCCAGTGCCAAGGCTAAGGCATCGTTAGCATCTGCAGGTGCTTCGCCACCACCTTGTGCTATAGTTCCAGATGATGCTGCGGCAGCTGTAGCACCAACTGTTGCATTTGCTCCAGTTGCCATGCCAATTGCTGCAGCTGTGCCCGTTGATAAGCCACCTACTGCTGCTGCTCCTCCACTGCCACCGGCTGCTGTCGCCAATTGCTCCTCCAGTTCCAATTGTATGCCACTTGCCGTCGGCGCTGTTGTTGTCGTCGTTTGCCTGCCCGCCGTTTCTTTGTAATTAACTTTGCTGTGACTTGTCAGAGCGGCAACAATCAATTGACGCGCCTGCAGGATGCCCATGGCACGCAGAACATGTCCAAGTGCCGCTTGGCGTGCTGCTGGTGTCTCCAAAGACAACGATTCGCTAAGACTAACCATTTGACTATTTGCATTGCCATTGCTGCCATTTCCATTGGCAAGTGGCGTTGCAGGTTTATCGGTGATCTTGCCCAGCAATGCATCATGTTGTGTTGTCGTTGTCGCTGTTGCTGTTGTTGCTGCTATTGCTGATGCGGATGTTGTTGCTGCTGCTGCCGCGGCTGCTGCTGCAGTCTCTGCCTCATAGATGCCCAAACTGCTGCCACCCAGTGGATCACGCGTAGAACCAAATGGTACTGGACCACGTTTCTCCTCATCCAAACTGGCATTGGGTAAGCCCCAAGCCATTGAATGTGAACTACCGCAAGCGACACGATTCACAAACACTGCATCCAAACCAATGACCAATTGTGGTTTCTTATTCACAAACGTATTACCGCTTCCTTGTTGACCGTGATCATTGTCACCCCAGGCATAGACCTGGCCAGCATCCGTTACAGCCAGACAATGTAATGCACCAACGGCAACATGTATGACACGACGTCCACGTAAGCCGGCAATGGGTTGTGGCTTTCGCACATGTTGATCACCGCCATGTCCCAGGCGATAATAATCACCCTTACCCCATGTCCATACCTCGCCGGCACGTGTTAATGCCAAGCTAAATTGTGCACCACATTCAATTTGAATAACGCCGATGCCAGACAAACGTTCAATTTCATGCGGTATGGCCGATCCTTCACTGCCGCCACGTCCCAATTTGCCAAAGTCTCCGTCGCCCCAGCTAAATACGACACCATCCTCGGTCAGAGCTAATGTCTGTGCATCACGACTGCCGCAAGCTACTTGTATAACCCGTCTACCTGTGAGTGCAGCGACTAATTTGGGTTTCAATTGTGTTGCATTATCACCATGTCCCAATCGTCCATATTCACCCAAACCCCAGGTATAGAGCTCACCCTGGCTACTAATTGCCGCCGAATGCGATGATCCACATGCAATGTCACGTATCTTTTTCGCACGCAGCGATTCCAGGAGACGCGGCTTATCCAATGTTGTGCGATTACCATGTCCCAATTTACCATCCTCACCTTCGCCCCAGCTGAATACCTTGCCATCCAATGTTAGTGCCAATGCATGCTTTCCGCCCGAATGTACGGCAACTTTCTTTACGACATATTGATGCAATACTGGCAATTGATGTGGCAACGGTACATTGTGCGTTACACCCAAACCCAAACGTCCATTGGTTCCCTCACCGCAGGCAAAAACTTTGCCATCCTGGCTGACAACAAAAAGTGATTTGGAACCGCCAGCAATATGTATGGGACGCAGGCGACTGATGGTCTGTGAGAATGTTGGTATTTTAACCTTGGAACCTTTTAGTCCACCCAATTGTTCCTTATCATTTAAGCCCCAGACCATCACAGTGCAAGGTAAATCTTGTTCCGCTTGAGACAGTTCACTTATACCGGCCGTACCATCCACTGACGATGCACCTGAACCAGCACCAGCCGCTGTGCCATTTGAACCATATTCACATGCCAAAAATTGTGCATTGGCCAACATATGTTGGATATCCGGTTGCTGGCGACGTCCAATTAATTGCAAGCCATGTATCTTACATTGTATGCCATTATTTTGGCATTGCTTGACGACTATCTCAATCCAAGGATAATAGCTAGGCACCTGTTGCATGAGCAGCACACGACTGGCAACATTTGAGACTGGTATCCATGTGTATTCCTTAAGGCTATCAATGCACTCACCGACACGCACCTCCAACAGTGATGGCATATGCGAATGATCCTCGGGACTGACACGTAATACAAGACTGTGGACAAGCACACGATCATGCATCTCCAAGCGTATCCAATGACGACATGGACCACTGGAACAGCTCTGCCATGCCAAACCGCTGCCATCAAGTAAATGCTTAGCTGCTGACTCATTGGAGCTGACACTCAACGAACGTATGCAACGTGACCAATCCTCAATGAGATCCAATTGTGTTGCAGTTGCAGCTCCAGCTCCACTTGAAGTTGTTGCTGTTGTAGTTGTTGTTGCTGTAATTGTTGCTGTTGTTGCTGCTGCCATGCCAGTAAAAGCGCCTAAACTAATTTGACCTGGCAATGCTTCCACATCATTAATGTGTCCCTGCCATATAGTCTGATCGGGAAACTCTACACTTAGCTGCTTGCCACGCAATGCTGTCACTTGGCCAACAACAGCTGTGTTTAAACGTAGCAATGGTGCCGCTGCAGCAGCACCAGCGCCAGCTACCGCCACGGCACCATATGCAAATGGTGCTGCTGCTGCTGCTGTGGCAGCGCTTGCTGCGCTATGTGCACGCAAGCGTACACGTGTGCCAACTTGTATTGCAGTTGATAGTCGCGGTAGTAATTGTGGATATTGTGCTGGTGTTGCCGACGACGACGACGATGTTGCTGTTGCTGCTGCTCCAGTTGCTGCCATAGTTGTTTCCGTTGCGCCTGCTCCCGTTGCTGCTTCGACAAGTTCAATGTGCACAAAGCAAACCCAATATGTGCTGCCATGATTACGCCAATCCACTTGCACATTAAGATCATGTAAGCCTTCCGTATCCACAACGAGCACAGTGCCAACATCACCTTGATTTATCTCCTCAAAGTCACGACAGCAACGGACCAACATGCCAGGACGCACTAAAGCTCGCACATACAATGCATAATGATCCGCGGTTTGAAAATCTTTACGTGTCTGATATTTAATCACTTGTTGCTGCTGCTGCTGCTGTGCCTGATCTTCTACGGTGCCCGATGATGATGTTGTTGAACTGCTGCTACTGCTGCTATTGGTTGAATTGGAGCTACAACGACTTGGACAACAATGCTCGTCGGCTGTCTCCTGTTCATCCTCAATGGTATTGGCACAAACATCTGGATGCTCCAATATCCATTGAACAATTTGCTCTGGCGTTGGCACTGCCTCAGCCTGCAATGATAATTGTTTTAGTGCCAACTCAACGGTACGTCGCATAAATCCCATTTCCATAATTTGTCCAATTAATTGTGCATCACTTGTCGGCTGTTGTGCCACTGCTGCTGCCTGACGTTCTTCCGCTTGATCCAGCAAATGTTGCTCCAATTGCAATTGCAATTGTTGCTGCTCGAATGTCTTGGGCAGCACATTATATATGGGTATGCCATGCACCATGGTTGGCTGTGCTGGACTCGCAAGCAGCAATGTTTGTGCCTGCACCTGCAATTGATCCTCAGCATTGAGTTGTTCATGAGCCTGACTTGCCAATGATTGTACGCAATTTAATGCAGCCGTGGCAAGATCTGTATAACTGTAACACGCTTTAACTGGCGACGGTTGTGTGGCACGCAATAGCAAACATTGAATTAGTAGTTGCTCCTGTTCCTGCTGTTGCTGTTGCTCCTTTTGCTGTGTATGTGACGAATCTTCTGTGGCCATCTGTTGTTGACTGTTGCTGCTGTTGTGTAAACTGTTGAACAAAATTTTAATGCAATTTTTTGAAAATAAGAAAAAAAAAGCAACGTAAGCTACTGCGTGACGATTTCTTAGCAGCGATCAGCTTAAACTTACCTGTTGTCATCATTACCATCAGCTTTCAGCAGTTCATCATGCAAATCATTTTGCAATTCTCCATCCAAGTCCGACTCCAGCTGCTGTGCCTCCTCTTCATGTTCCTGCTCATGCTCATGCTCATGCTCATGCTCATGTTCCGGTTCATGATCATCGCTTTCACTTTCAATGCTAACATAGGCGCCACTGCCACCAGCTGGTGCACGTTGCTTTAGTATCTTACGCAATGCTGCCTGATGGCGATATAATACACCATTGGTATGTAGCACAGCTAGCTGCAATTGTTGGCTACGTAACAGACGCACATCCAAGCGTCCTTCGCTGGCATTGAGCAATTCCCAATTATTGTTGCCAGTAATGCCAGCAATGCCAGCATTACCATTGCCATTGGCTGCTATGCCGCCATAGAGTAGCACAGTCCAAGCATTTAAAAGCATCTCGTTCATGGGAAGACGCGATAAGCTAAATACGCTATGATCCAATTGTGGCAAAACTTGTGCCAATGGCACCTTCACCAGACCCATACCAGATCCATTGTTGATCATCACAGTTGGCGAACTTTGTGCCAGCAGGCAGCGCCCCTTGTGCGTAAAGCTAGCAATAATCATATGGCTACCCTCATGGAAACAATGTAAGCCAACACGTGGTCTTAAATCATAGCCACCCATGGCACTCAGTACGCCAAGCACAAAGCTATGCTCACTCGTTTCCACAGGTAATTGTGCTTCACCTTGCAACAGTTCGGCGGCAACGCAAAGTTTTTGTGCTAAAAATGAATTGATCACCGCATTCCAATGGGGCAATGTATGCAGACGACGCAGCAGTGCGACAAGCTCCTCGGCAACGCTGCCGGAATGTGATGCAGTTAACAACACACGCGCTTTATTGCCGCTGGCTGTTGCTGCTCCCGTTGCAGCTGTTGTTGCTGCGGCTGCGGCTGCTGCTATTGCTGTAGTTCCCGATGCTACTGCTGCACTGCTTGCTGTTGTAGCTGCTGCTGTGCCCGTTCCCATTGCTGCTGCTACATGAGCTGCCTCTGGTGGTTGCAATGTTACATCTCCAGGACAATGCAATGCTATGTGTCCAAGTGTCGCAAACAATTGACGCACCAACTCAGCCATGTGCGGCTCCTGCTCAATGCCCCAAGCTGACAGTATACATTGCATTAGACGCAAACAATGCAACTGCCGATAGACACCACGTTCACTGCCCGCCGGTTGCTCCAACAGTGTAAAATATAGTTGCAACCAACTTGGCGAACTCAGCTCCAGGCACAAACGTGGACAGTCACCTGATGAATAATAAGCAGAAAATTAGTTGAGATAATTCGCATTTGCTCCAACTACACTGGCAGCTGTGACTGTTCTCCGGCTGTTGCACCAGCTACTGCACCAACTGTTACTCCAGATCTTTCGCCCCCGACTACTCACCAGCAATGGCACGTATAAATCCAAGATTAAGCCAACCCAGACAATGCACAACATTGGCCAACGCTGGCTTCGGATCAAGCATAGCACGAAACATGCTCGTCACACCACGCAATGCATAACGATCCAGCTGTGCACCATGTAGTCCACTTCCAACGGCAAGTATTTGCAACAATTTAGAGGCAGAATGTCGCAACAATTTTGATGGATGTGATTCACTGCTTGGCGGTGGCTCCACATTGCCCAATTCTTCACGTTCCGGTTCTGTTGGTGAGGCAACATTCAAAGCGCTATCCGCTAGCTGTAGATCATATTGTCCCTCCTTGCCCATACGATAGGAATTGGTAGCGCCTGTATACCATTCAACGCGTACCCAACTATAAGAAAAGCAAATATTATCATGCATATCTCTCTCTCTCTCTCTCTCTCTCTCTCTCTCTCACTCACTCTCACGGACTTGCAGACTTACCCATCTTCACCAACTTCACTGATGATGCGTCCTTCGCCAGGCGGATTACCATCCTGATCACCCCATTTCCAATCGGCACCACGCACAATACGCATACCAATTTTCATAAGCTTGGCAAGATCTGGACCACCTAGCTGCGCCTTATTGCATTTCTGTTTCAATGCCGAATCCTCATACAATACGCTCAATTCACCACAACTGCCACGACGACGTGCACTCAACTCACCGCCCGTCTGTGCCAATAGTCCTAGCACAGTCCCCAGCAGTCCCGAATTGATAAGCAGACCCAATTCATTAGCACCCAACTCTTTGGCTAGCAGACCAAAAACACTGATAAGGAAACGTGCACGTGGCAAACGTTTAACAAGCACATATGTGCTAAGATTACAACTATCCTTGCCACGTACAGCACCCGGTTGTTCCTGATTCACCAGACGTCTCAATTCACGCACAGCCCAATCTAGGACACGTGATTGTGCCAGCAGTAAACGTGCCTTCTGATATGCACTAATCATATGCAATTGACCGAGGACATGTTGTGGTGTTAGACTACAAGTAGGTGCCTTTAAATGTAATCCCAAATAACCATTGAGTAAACTATATTGTGCTGCATCCAGTAATCCGTTCAATTCAAGCAATTGTTGCACTAGCTGTAGACCAGCTAAACGTTGCTGATAACGTTGCATTTGACAGTACATGGCACGACGCACGGTTTCCACATCGCAATTATCTTGCAATGCAAAATCAATAATATCCTGCATAAGATTTGCATCCAATTCCATATCCAAATGTCGTTCGTTGCGTTCATTTAGGCGACGGAGAAGCTGCCATGATGCATGCTCATCGCTGGCAGCGACAGCATCGTCAGCAACAACATTGAGATCAATGTCAACATCAAGTTTTTGTTGCTCCTCTTTGGGTTTCTTTTCCTGCTCATAGATTGATGCTGGTTGTGGTTGAAGCGGCTGCTGTTGTTGTTGCTGCTGCTGTAGCTGCTGCTGTTGTTGCACCTGTAACTGTTGCTGCTGTATGCTGGCATTAAGTAAATCTTCTGGCTTTGCCAATGCTTGCGGCTTCTTTGCAGCACGTAAATCATGCAACAAACGTCGCACCAATAACCTAAAACGTGGCAATCGCTGCAATATGGGCAAACGTTGCAAGCCACGCTGCTGTGGGCTTATTGCCGCCCGCACCTCATATAACAGAAAACGTAAACGTTCCAAAATTGGTGCACAAACTTCTTTATAGCTGCGATTCAATTGCTGACGATTACGTACTACCGTCCATTTGGCTTGATGCACCACACGTATAATGTCAGCCAATTGACGTGGCAATGTTGCTGCTGCTAATGATAATGATGATGATGTTGTTGTTGTTGTTGTTGTTGTTGAATCAGCTTCTGTTAATGTTGCTTCACATACATTTAACACTAAGCCGCCCAAACATTGATGACGCAACAATACAGCAGTTAACAGACGTTCCAATTCCTGTACAGGATGTTCATTGGCAAATTCCTGATGCCACATTAAATTGTGCGCTTTGCAGTAGCGTTCACTTATGCTTAGCCAGGCATTGACCAACGGCTCATTGAAACGTGCTTCGGCTAAACTAATAAGAAAATTATCTATAAGTCGATGTGTTGTTGTTGTTCCGGCTGTTGTTACTGCTGTTGCTGTGCCAGTTGCTGTTGTTGCTGGCATTGCAGTTGCTGTTGCAGCAGCTGCTACTGCTGCTGCTGCTGCTGTTGCTGCTGTCAT
>JBAMBR010001720.1:0-38074 GCA_037044475.1 Zaprionus obscuricornis
AGCTTTGAACTGCTTGCTATTGGAACATGTTAATGTTATAATTACAGTTGCCTGTTACTGTTACTGCTTGCTTTTTGCGCATGTTATAACTCAAAATGTTAACAACAGCAACTGTTTATGTTAAACTGCTTAACAGTTGTGTGAGACGTTAAAAATTTGAAAAATCAATATAGATCGCACAATGATTTATTTATTTATTATAAAGGATGCTTTTTTTTTTTGTATACTCGGTGCCCATTGGGTACCAAGAGTATATTGAGTTTGTGACAGCAGCAAATGTATGTAATACCCATAAGTAGGCGTGGCCGACCCCATTGTTAGTGCCTCTAAATAAGAACACTTACTTGAGTTGAGTTTTTGTATGAAACTAATTTTATTCTGTCTTGTGTCTTGATTTATATAGGAAACTATTTGTATGACTCTATGGCCTACGCAGAGGTCGCGTTTGCTATCAAAGCGGGAGAGTTATTTTTGACCCCCGCGCAGCAACCTTTTGGTGTATACAAATCTTACAGTGATAAGTATATTTTTAGCCTAAAATATGTTAGTCTGTACTTAAAACTATGAGTGTCAGCAGCACTCGCTTATAGATAATGTTTTTATAGCTCAAGTCTGATGCATACGCGCATAGAGCTCATTAGTGTTCGTCTGAACACCCATAAATTATATATATATTCTGACTCAGGATCAATAGCTGAGTCGATTGGACCATGTCCGTCTGTACGTCCGTATGAACATACAGATCTCAGAGACTATAAGAGCTAGAGATTCTTTCATTTTTGCAAAGTGCTTGTATTAGTTGCAGGCAGATCAAGTTTGCCACTGGGCCCCCGCCGCTCCCACAACCCGACAAACACCATTTTGAATTTTTTTTTTTATTCAAAAGATAATCTTATGGCATTAAATTTTAAATATGATTTCTGGCATATGACCGCCACGGCTGAGCTTGGATGTAGTTCAATTTGTACGTCCAATTTTCCGATGACTTTTTCCAAACATTTGTTGCCGTATATCGGGGCAATAACACGTCGAATGTTGTCTTTCAAATGGTCAAACGTTTGTTGCTTATCCGTAGAGACCAAATGACTTTACATAGCCCCACAGAAAGTCTAGTCTAGTCGGTGTTAAATCACAAGATCTTGGTGGCCATTTCACAGGTTCACAATGTGAAATTAGGCGGTCATTAAACGTGTCTTTCAATAAATCAATTGTGGCACGAGCTGTGTAACATGTTGCGCCTTGTCTTGTTGGAAGTAGAGCTTCTGGAAATCATCAGGAATAAAAAAGTTAGTTATCATGGCTCTATACCGATCACTGTTGATTGTAACATTCTGGCCATCACGGACGAATGATATCAGCAGCCCATAAAGCGCACCAAACAGTCAGTTTTTCTGGATGTAAGGGTGTACTGACATACACTTTAGGGTTAGCTTTACTCTAAATGCGACAGTTTTGTTTCGTTGACGTACACATGGACGTAATGCTCGGGGGCTTATTTTTAGGATATTTTACATATATGGAGAATAATTACAAGGAAGTCAAGAGGATGATGTCTTTTAAGGCATCTGACGTAAACTTTGGTTGATTGCAAGCTGCTTACAGTGGCTGTCGAATATTTGCAGATATTAAGAGCTGAAGCTGACAAACTCTTCAGTTGCCGTTGGCATGCGTAGGTCATTGTGAAGCGTGTGGTTCCTTAGTGTGACTTTGGTGGGACTTTTGGTGATTAAATGCAGGATTTTATTTTGAAACCTTTGCTGATTTTTCAATGTTGAAATTCGTTGCTGTTCCACATAATTGAATGTTATCGTCACATTGAAATTTCGTTACGGCTAAGACGTTAAAAAAAAAAAAATAAAAATGATATCCTTGCCAATGTTATACGAAATCAATCAAATTTCATTATGAACACTTCATTTTTAACCAATTGTTCCTATGCCAGCATTATGATATACATATAGAGTTGTTCAAAATTTACATAAAATAAGTTATACCTTAAATCAAATCATTTAAGTTTTAATAAAATTAACCAAAAAAACAAAAAAAAAAAATTTCTAAATATGAATTTCTTGTGCTAGCTGCTAAATTCTGTTCGTCTAGTATTTTTGAACTGAATGAAAAATTCAATGAATTCGACAAACATGACTTGAAAATTTTATGCATATTATTTGAACATCTCAGACGTCTCTCTGCATGCTAAAAACTGCTTTGTATGTTGTTATTTTTTTTTTACTGTGTAAAGTGTTTCTTGACACACTGTAAGCACAAAATGCTTAGTGCTGCTGACGACGGCGACGACAAAATAAAACTGCTTGCACTGCTTGCTTGTGCCGTTAAAATTTAAAATTTAAAAGTTTTACATTTTTATGTAAATGAAATTTATGGAAATTGATTTTGCATATTTATTAAATATATTTATTATTTATATTTAATTGTTGCTTATTAATTGTAAATAAAATAATTATAATTGATGCAAATATAAAGTCTACACTGTATATTTTAAATAAATAAATTATTTAAATATAAATAAATATATATAAAAATTGATAAATAATCGCATAAATATGTTGATGCGTTGCACTTTCTTAATGTTTACTTTTCTCATTGATCAGATATTTTTCCACACTGATGTAAATATACATATAAAATGTGTAAGACACAGGGATATGAACGCATTTTCACTTGTGTTTTTAGGTGAACCGCAACAGCAACAACAACAACAACAACAACAAAAATGACAACAAGTAACAAGAAATGAAATGAAAATGATAACATAAAGAGGGAAAATTATGCATTATTATGCTTGCACACACACACACACATACTCATAAAAAAAAAAAAATACATATTCAATGGCTTGACAGCAGCTTTTGCCATCTGCTATCTGCTTCGCAGATTATTCTCATTCGTTCATCTCTGTGTGGCATGTCGCATCATGTGGAGGCCCAAGTGCTGTTGACTGCTGACTGCTGACATTGTCAGCGTTTCATTTGCGAAAGTGAAAAGCGTTTTCCGTGGCAGCCTTTGCAGAATTTGCAGTCTATAAAACAGCTGAGAGTTAAATTAAATTTATGCTGTTTGCATTGTTTTCTGCTGCTGCTGCTGCTGCTTCTTTTTCATTTTCTTTCTTTTTCTTCATCATCTTCTTCTTTATCTTCCCAGCAAAACTAATTCAAATTTTGACATAATTTTTCCTTTATTTATTTTTATTTTTTTTGTTTGTTTTTCGCTTTCTCACTTTTGCGGTGCAATTTCACTTGACTTGACCTTTGAGTCACAGCTTGCTGTACTGCTCGCACACACTCTCTCTGTTTCTCGCTCTCGCTCTCGCTTGCACTTCCTAACCCTTCACAGCAACAGCAGCAGCAGCAACAATTGTCGCCTTTGTGGCTGCAGCGGCCTTGGGAACTGCCTGTATTTGCCTTTGATTTATTTGTGCAACTTGGAGGCGCCACAAATCAAAGTCAATCCGCATGCCGCTGACTCATGCCACACAAAAACTTTTGCAGCCTGCAGGCAACAACTTCAACATAATGCTTTAGGCAGCAGCCTGGAGTTAGACCTGTTGCTGCTGCTGCTGCTATTGCTGTTGTTGTAGTTGCTATTGCTGCCCAGGACTGGCTCTGGTTCTCGCCTCTAAATGCTTTGACCTTGCATTTTCTGGTAAGTGGCGGGCCATAAATTTTTTTGGTTGTTTTTTTTTTTAGCAGCGCCATTGCGCAAAATGTTGCGCCCCAAATCCAACATCGAATCCAAATCAGAATCCAAGCAACAACAACAACAACAACAGAACGAAAAGTGAATTGTCGCCAACACTTTGAATAAATTTTTAAACGATTTGGCAAGAGCCAAAAAAAAAATAAAAAAAAAATAAAAAAAAAATATTTAATGTTGGCCAAAAAGACGCAAATGATATGTGAGCATAAACCAAAAGTAAATTGTGCTGAATTATTGCGGCTTAAAAATATAACAACTGTCTCGACTGCTCAGATACTCATTAAACTTATCACACATAACATTTTTTTTGTTCTGCACACTAACAATAGATGGCGTCACTTGCAGCCTTTGCATTTTTCATTTTATTTTTTTTGCAACAGTTTCTATTTTTTTTTTTATTTTTAATTATTTTTATATTTTATATATTTTTTCTTATATTTTACAAATGTTGCTGCAACGGCATCAAAATACACTATATAATTTTTTTTGTTTTTTTTTATAGGGTATCTGAAACTAAAACTATGTAAAGCGATGCAATCGTTATTAAATATACTACAAGCAATAATAATAATAATAATAATAACAACAACGAAAAATAATATATAGATTTATTATTACGGCGCAATAACTTTAACATTATGTTTGTTACTTTATGAATAACAACAACAAAAACTTAAAAAAAACGCAGCAAAAAAAATAAATAAATAAATAAAGTTAAAAAGCTTTATCAGCAAATGAAAGAAAAATATATTAAAAATTTAAATTAATTTAATTTAAACTAATTTAAAAAAAAAAATTAAATGTATAAATTATAATTGTATTTTTATTTATTTATATTTATAGATAATTTTTTATAATTATTTATAATATATTTTATATATTTTATATATATTTATATTTTAATTATTATATAAATATTTAAGAATTTTCTTTATATATATTTAGTTTTTACTATATAGAAAAGTAAATATTTGTTAAATATTAAAATGTTAGGTTTTTTTTTATTTTAATTAATTTTTATATGTTATTTATTATTCTTTGAACATATGAATGAAACTATATAAAACAATTATTGCTATAGAATTTTATTTTATTTTTATATATTTTATTTAAATATCCAATATTTTTTTAATTCTATTTTGTGATATTATATAAAAATTAATATAATTTTTATTCTAATTTATTTTTATGACATTTTATTTTATTTCATATTTTATTCAAATATTCTAAATTTTTATTATTATTTTTTATACATTTACTTTAGTTGTTTATAAATATTTTATTTTATTTTTTAAATAAATATTATATATTATTTATTTTTTTTTATTATAAATATGTATATATATTTTTTTCAGTTGCCATGAATGCAAAATAAATGAATAAGCTTTATGTTATAAAATTGTTTATATTTATTTAATTTAATTATTTTATTATTTAAATTATTTATATATTTTATTATTATATTTTATTTATATATTTATTTGTTTTTATTTTATATATGTATTTTTTTATATTTAATTTATTTATATATTTAAATTATATTTTCTATATTCTACTTTAAATTCATTTCATTTTTTTTTTTTAATAATTTTTTAAATATTTTATTTTTGTTTTTTTTTTTGTCTGCATTTTTGAAATATGACTTGAAGCTAAAATTAATGCAAATTGTTCTGCTAACTTTTCAAGTGTATTATGTTGTTCGGTCTGTTATTGTTGTTGTGCTGCGTATGTGTATGTGTTTGTGTGTGTTATGAAGTTTTGTTTCAAGTTGCTGAAAAGCCAACACAACATTTTTATTTATGCCACATTTGCTTGTTGCCTGTTTGCTGGCGGCTTTTAAATTTGTAACTGTAACTGTAACTTTAACTTCAACTTTAACTGCTATGTTGGCGTATGCTGCTGTTGCTGTTACTGCTGCTGCTGCTGCTGTTGCAGTTGTTGTTATTTGTTGCTTACATATATGCAGTAGAACGTAGCCAAGAGTTGCCACACCTTTTATTTAATGCGCTGCCCTCATTGGCTTTGCTTGCGCTGTGCTGAGGTTTTTTTTTTTTGTTGCTCTTACTGTTACAATTGTTGTTGTTGTTATTGCTTTTGTTTTAATGCGCGCCCGCACATTTTGCACACACACACAGACACACATACATACATACACTTGTTGTAGGTAGCTGCATATAGACAAAAAGGAAAGTTGGCAACGTGAATGCGAAAAACTCAAGCAGAGCTGTCGACCAGAGACTAGACCTAAGACCAGAGACCATAGACCAGAGATCTGAGAGCTTACAGCTTAGAGCTAAGATCTAAGAGCTGAGCTTGGAGCTGAGGCTGTGGCTGGAACTGAGACTCAGACTGAAGCTGAGATTGGAGCTGCGACTGCGACTGTGACTGTGACTGCGACTGCGACTGAGCTTTGTTGTAGATCAATCTTAAGTATTGCTTCGCGCACTGCCTTTTGCCGTTAGCCGGCGGCGTTGCTCACTAAAATGTTGTTTGTCCTTGGAGAATGTGGCGGAAAATAATAATAATACAAAAAAAAAAAAAAAAACTGAGAAAGAAAAACAAAAACAAAATTAAATGCAAACAGCACACAAGTCTTATAAATACATAAATATATCTCACTATATATATATATATATATATATATTCATGCATAGATATATGTATAATGCCATATGATTTCTATGTGCATGAAACGTAATTGTGCCGTTAGGTTTTTTTTTTGCGTTGGCGCCGCACCCAATATATGCCCGTCCCAATATACCATATATATATATATATATATATATATATATATATATACTAACTTGACCCTACCCTGCCTCTCACCTCACCTGTGCAGCTATTTGTATACCTTTCCCCCCCCCCCCCCTTACCATGTCTCAGCTTCAACAGCATAGCGCAACCCCTTGGCGAGTCAAACGTCAGTTTTTAGATTGAATCACAATTGTTGCGCCCCGTCACAGTCATCAATTTTATTATTATTGTTGTTGTTGTTGTTGCTCTTGTTGTTGTTGTTGTTATTGTTACTGTTGCTGCTAATATAGATTTATATTTTATAGTTTGCCTTTGTTTAATTGTTTCACTTATTATTAGTTTTTTTTTTTTAGCCGCATTTCTGCCGTCAACTTCCGTCAATCTATTCATACATTCTACTTAGTTGCCACTACCTATAGATTATCAGATCTATATACGATCTCTTATAAATATATAGAAATGAAACTGTCGAATCAAAGTTCATTAAAATAACATTAATTAAAATCAAGCTTAGAATTGACTTAAAGGACAAAGGAATCGACAATCAGACGATTTATACTACACATTTTTTCTCTCTTTCTCTATCTCTATTTTTATCCCTCTCTCTCTCTCATTGAGCTATTTCTATATTTTGAGAGATTACTTGGCAATTTTTATTATCTAATGTTTTGACAAGCTGCTCATTAGTATAATTTTTTTTCTATTTTATTTTATTTTTTAATTTACTAATTTTGCTAATTTGCCAATTTATATTTGTATATATATTTTATTATTATTTTTTTTAAAATTTTGTATACCCTTACACAGGATTTATTAATATTGATGAGCAGTTCGTAACATACATGTTATTTTTATATTCGGTGCCCATTGGGTACCAAGAGTATATTGAGTTTGTGACAGCAGCAAATGTATGTATGTAACACCCATAAGGAGGCGTGGCCGACCCCATAAAGTATATATATTCTGACTCAGGATCAACAGCCGAGTCGATTCGGACCATGTCCGTCTCGAATAAATAACATGTTTTTGAAAAACTTTCTTCTACATTTTTTTTACAATATGATATAAAAATTAATGAAAGAAAAAAAAAATATGTAAATTGGAAAACTGTTTTAGGAATTATAGATAAATTCCTACCTCTGAGATCATGAACCTATTCTGTTGAGCGACAGTGTAAATAAATAGAAGTGATACTACCACTTCCAGCATAAAGAGTTGATTCCAAATCTACTCAAACTCAGAGTTGAGTTGGTCTCTCAGAGAATTTTGACCAAGTATTATTCTTTATAAGCTTTTGCAAATTACAAGTTAAAGTTTCAATTTAAATTTTAACATAACATAAAAACCGTAAAGATGAACAAGAAATTTTAAAAATGTCAGCGAAAAGATAGAAAATATTATTTAAAATGCGTAGCCCAAAAAAAAAAGAAAAAAAATGCGACTTTGCAGTAGAATATGAAAAATCTAAGGATTTCTTACATCTTTTTCCCAATTTTTTTTTTTTAGAGATTATTATATAAAAATTTGTAGAAAAAATATAAACCTTGACTATTGATGATTGATAGAACAAAGAACAAGGAAAACAATTAATTCATAATTATATAAAAATATTTATTATATGTTTTTTACCTTAAAAAAAATTCTATGTGGTGTATATATTTTTTTTTCCTCAACTGTACCTAAATGTATAGTTATAATAATGAACGATCAAAAATTAAATTTATTTTTGTATGAGAAATATGTAAAATTATTTATTTAAGCCTAAATGAGTATAAAATCTTTCGACATGCCGTGGATAGTTTTGGTTTCATGTATTATTTTTGATTTTGATCATTCACAAATTTTTTTTTAACAAATTTTCAAATACATATTTTGCGGCGCAACAGCAACAGTAACAGGCAACAGGCAATAACAGTCAGCCTACACAATAAAGTTTTGCATAAATTGTTGGCAAATTGTTTTGCTGGCAATTTGCAAAATCGCATTCGGAATTACAGTTACATGTCGGATTCGCATGTCCTTTCGCCCACACGTACTGCACTCTATGTGCTACGCTGTGTATGCGCTGTGCTTGTGCTTTGAGTCCACTTACAATGTTTATATTTTGAATGTTTATCATTAGCATATTTAAAATGTGCGCTATGACTTCTACAGCTGATCATGCCCGCACTTCTTGCTTAACTCCTTAAGATCTATCAGTCTTCTTCTTCTTCTTCATTTTCATCTTCATCTTTTCTACTTCTGTCACTCCTACTTATTCTACGATTTGGCTTCTCTAGCGTCTATTTTCCATCCCATGCGAGAAGTGCATGCGAATGCTTCACATTCGTTTCGTTTCCACTTGTTGCGTGGGGTTTGGCTTAAGCCCCGTTCACACTAGTTCATTATGATGAATTTTATTAATGACGATTTTGTCGATATCTTTCTTTGTTTTTAATATTAATATTAATTTCAATTTAATTAGTTAATAATTAATTTTTATATAAATAATATAATTAATAATAAATATAAATCAATAAAAATAATTAAAATAAAATATAAATAAATCAAATAAATATATAAAAAAAAATTAGATAGTAAATAAAATAAATATACAAAAATAGATTCCTATAAAGAAAATATAATTCAAATAGTTTTATATACTATGTATTAAACATATGAGTAATATTACATAAAAAAAAATAAAATAAATTACAAATAAATAAATTATTAATTTCTTTGTATAAGAAACTTTACACTTGAAGCTTTATAAAGACGTAGATCACTTTTTCTACTTCTTGTTTACTTATATTACATACTATATGCACTAAAATTGAAAAACATTTTATTTTTGGGTCTGGCATGGGGGAAAAACTATGGTGTGATCGCAGCTTAAGTCGCATGCGTCCGTCTATTGCACGCCGCCGCCTGTTGCTTGTATTGCCGCTTATCCCCACTACCCATCTCGTACGTCACACGCGACATGCCAGCTGTTGCTCGTGGTTCGGTTTTGCGGTTCGTTCGCTTGTTCGTTCCACTGTGCCAGTTTGCTAGTCTGCCGACGCCTCAGAGAGCTTTGGCTTTATCATATGGGCGACGCTCGCATTAGTCGGTGTTGGGCATTTGGCCAGAGCTGACGTTACTTCGCACTGCAAGGCAAGTTAATAAATTATCAAAAATATAAAAATAACAAAACAAAACAAAAAGAAAAAAAAAAACTAATGAATGAATTTCCGATCAATTCAAAAGTAAACAAACTGAAAACTAAACAAATTTATTAATAATAAAGAAGAGAGAAAATAAATAAATAAATAAATAATAATAATAAATAAACCGTCGCGTCAAATGGAATTGAAAATAACGTAAAATCGTGATAAAAAGTGTTTATTAAAGTAATTCTGAAAGAAAGCAGTTGCCCGGCAGCCAAAACAAGCAAAAAAAAAAAAAACAAACATAAAAAAAATACGCGTCATTTTTGTGTTGCTGTTTGTTAATTTGCAAAATTTTTGGCAATTTCAGCTAAATGATTTGTAGACAAAAAACGTTCCATCAGCAATAACAGTTACTTTTTTTTTTTTGTTTTTGGCGTTTAATGAATGCATCATCTCATCGATTGTGTTAAATGTTTGTTAATTTCGTTTGTTGCCGTTGACAAGTTCTTCTTTTTTTTGTCAATTGTTTGTTTTTTTTTCTGCCGCTGTTGAGACTTTTACAATTTTTCAATTTTTTTTAACTGTACTTTTTTTTGGTTATTATTATTTTTTTTTTAAGAATTTTTTTTTTTGTTTTTTTTTTTTGATTGCCGCACCTTGAAAATAAATTATGAAATACAATAGGAATATAATGCAAATCGAGTAATTCGATTTTTGTTAATTTTTTTTTTTTCTCTCTCTACTTAAATTTTTTGTGCACTTTTATTTAACCCGAAATAAAGAATATTTTTTGCTGTGTCTTGCAAAGTGTGTGTTTTGTTTGTGTGTGCGAGTGTTTGTGTTTTTGTGTTCTGTTTTTTTTTTTCGTGTGCTTAGTTGTTTTTGCTATCGTAGCGAAAAAAAAAAAAAATCGTATCTGCAACCTGTTTTCGTGCTAGTATCCCGAACGGGGAACGATTTACCAAATTCCAAGCTACAGTGGTAGACGCAGACGCCGAAAGTGACACTACGACAAAGTCAAAAAGCGACTGAAACTGAGGTAAGAGCTGATTAATTATTCTCTAATTATAGACATTAAAAATATTTATATGTATATAAAAATTGATCTTTAACTTGCTCCATCTTTCTTTTGCTATTTCTCCTGCTGTTTTTTGGTTCTTCATCCTGTCCGTAGAGATCTATTGTTATTAGTTTATATCATGACTTGTGGCCAGTTTTCTGCAACGTTGCGTAGTCTTATCTCAAATTGTAGCAAAACTACGCTTCCGTTTCAATCCCTTGCTGTCCATCAAGTTGTTAAGTAGGAAGAAGACAAGCTAAACAATGAGCAAAAGAAATAAGAAACAAGAAAAAAAAAATATTTCCGATGCGTTTGCACTGAACCAGAACAATCAAGGCGATGGTTTTCGCGGCGGCGCCCATCAATGTTCAGTGGTGGCCAACAAACTTTTGCACTTCTTTCCACGCTTTATGCTCTTCACTTTGACCTTGTCGCGCTGGTGGCAGATGGCAGAAGGCAGATGGCACAGGTGGCACAGTTAATTTATGCATCTATAATTGGGCCAAACGTTGAAACGTTGGGCAGGAAATGCATTGAATTCTTAACCGTTGGTCAAGTTTGTTATGATTTTCTATGCGAATAATGTTATATATATATATATAGTTTATATTCGACATTGACTGAAGGTTACGCTTATCGTGTGAAATATATCACAGTCATCTGTTTTCAGCATTGTAAGAAAATAAACTAATTGAAATGAGTTTTACGTGCTATTTCTTTAAATCTAAATCTCAAATTATTACAGCAAAAAAAAAAAAAAAGAAAATTTGCAAATTAATCTGGTCTAAATCTGATTCAACAGTTTCTTTAATAGATTATAATTAATTAAAGTTTTCATTTTAAGTATTTCTAGCAGCATTAATAGACAGACAGACAGACAGACATATCATATCATATCGTAACATCTCGTCAGATAACTGTTTAATTGCATAGCTTTAAAGTTTTTATTTAAGTATCAGCGAAAAAGATTTGTATGCAAATTTATGGAATTAGTATGGACTCGACACAGTTTTATATGTTGAGCAGCACTGTGGCAGCAGCAACAGCAGCAGCAGCGGCATCAGTGCTAAGTATGCAGCGCAGCAGCAACAGAGCATTGATCACAGCGCGCAGCACACAGCAAAGTTCTAAACTATTCTCATTTCCAATTCCATGACCATATTCATTCCCACTGGGAACAGTTTGAATTTGTCGCCTTAGACTTAGCGAACGAACAAATGAACTTACCGCCGCCCATTTTTCGACTGTGCCTGACTGCAGGCTCAAGCGCACTCTGCTTGTGTTTCATTTCATTTCATTTCGTTGCGTTGTGTTGAGTTTGCAATTGCAATTGCTTTGCCTGTTTGTTGTTGTGTGTTTCATTTCTTTGTGGTTAGCAATTTCAGACAGAGGATAGCAAACAGTAAACTGCAAGCAGCAGACAGTAAACAGTTGATTTAGCTGTAAATGTAACTTTAGTTTTAACTGCAGTCTGTGTCCAGGCCATGCATTTGCGCTTAGCGGTTCTTTTTAAATCAAAACTCAAACGAAAAAATGAAATAAAAAATAAAAAACCTAAATCAAAAACCACAAAACAAAAAAGCCAAAAGAAAAGAAACAAAACAAAACTAAACGAAAGAGAGAAAAAAAAGAGCGATCGATCGTAATACATTTTAAACGACATTTGGCACGCGTTGCCTTTCCATTTTGTGGTGTGTGTGTGTGTGTGTGTGTGTACATATTATTTATATACATATTTTTTTTACTGTATTTTCTTTTTGTTTTTGTACTTTGTAACTTATGCTGTGTGTGTTTTGTGCAACGCAAATGAATTGAACAACAATATCAGCGAACAAGCAGCAGCAGCAGCAGCAGCTGAAACACCAGCAGTAGCAGCTGAGGAGGAAGAAGAGGAAGCGAGGTATTTTATCATATGCATATCACAAAGTAACTGAAATTAGGCATTTCGTATGTGCAGTACGTACTTCATATGTAGTACACTCTGTTCCCCTTTCCTCACAATGTTTACCTTCCCACTATGAGAAGTCACAATGTTGTCACAGTTGTATGTGAAAGTGCTGAAAGCTTCAATCTTTTTTTTTTTTTTTGGGTGTTTCCAGCAATTATAAAGGCAGATTCAAGCAATAAATGCTACGCTGACATATTACATATAGTTACATACATATATAATATAGTTTCTCTTTAAGTTGATAAATAGTTGGGAAATTATCCATGAATTTGCCTCTAAGCAAGCATAAGTATTACATTTATGTATTAATATTTGATCTATGCCTCAATCAATTTTCTTATTTTGTTTTTCTTTTCATTTATCCATCTATTCATTTATACAATTAATCATATATGAATTCATTTATCTATTTATATATTTATCCATCTATTTTTCCACTTGTTTATCCATCTATCCATCTATGCATCCTGTCATTCATTGATCTATTCATCTATCCCTGTATCCATTTATCTATTTATCTATCTATTCAATTATCCATCTATACAATTTTCCATTTATCCATCTATATTTTTTTTTATCAATTTATGCATTTATCCATTTATCCTTTGATCTATCTATCAATTGATCTATCCATCTATTCATCTATGTATCTTTTCATTTATTTATCTATTCATTTGTCCATCTATACCTGTATCCCTGTATCCGTTTATCAATTTATTCATCTATCCAATTATCCATCTATACCATTTATCTATTTATATATTTATCAATTTATTTATCTATCCATATATTCATTTATCTATTTATCCATTGACCCATCCATTTATTTTTCGATTGGTTTATCCTTCTATTCATTTCATTCAGCTATCCTTTTATCCATCTATCGCTGTATCCATTTATCTATTTATCCATCTATCCAATTATCCATCAATATATTCCATTTATCCATCTATATATTTATAAATTTATTCATCTATTCATTTATTCACTTATTTATCCATCTATCCATTGATCCATCGATTTATTTATCTATTGGTTTATCCATTTATCTATGCATACATATATCCCTTTATTTATATTTTTTTTGTCTATTTATATACTTATGAATTTATCCATCTATCCATTGGCTTATCCGTTCAGTTATCTATTTTTATTACTTTAGAGTATTTGGTATTTTGTATCGTTAGAAAGAAAATTTCTTACATGTTTTAGTTATTTGTTGTGTTAGTTGTGTTAGTTGTTGGCTTAGTTTGTTGCTTTTGTTACTTTGTCAGCTTTTTCTTGCATAATAAACAAGATCAGCACACAATGTGCAACATTAGGCCAATGTTGGTACGTGGACACTGGTGCTGGGGACACGACAACGGGCGCTAAACTGCTAAGAAAACAAAAACCATAGTCAACAATAATAACAACAACAACAACAGCAACAACAGAAACAATAATAACAAATGGGGAGACCGAAAGCAACGACAACAACAACAACAACAACAACATTTGCTCTCGTTTCCATTGCGGTGCTTTTCGGGCTGCGTGCGGCACATGGACAACTTTGGTTTTTCGGCCAACTATTACTATTACAATGTTACAACGTGTGGCATGCCACTGCCACTGCTTTGCTCACTTACAGCACAATTCCCAGTCTCCAGATCATTTGCCAATCTCAAGTGCAGCGCATGCTACGTTCGTTGTGAACCTGCTGCCCCAAAAAAGACACAAAAAAAAAGAAAAAAAAAACAAAAGGAAAATACAAAAAAAAAAGAAAAAAAAAATTTATATATATAAATAAATGAAATGAAACGAATTGAAACGAATCGCCAGTCGTAAAACTCTTGAAGCCTGAACTGTTGCTATAACTGTAAATGCAAGAGTAACTGTAACTTTGACTGTGACTGTAAGTGTAACAGTGTCGCATAGTTTCAGTCTCAGTCTCAATCTCAGTCACAGTTATAGTCACAGCTTTAGCCACAGCCTCAGTTCCAGTCTCAGCCTTAGTTTTAGCCTCAACTCAATCTCAGCATCAGTCTTAGCCCCAGTCACAATCTTAGTCCTAACCTCAGTCGTAGCACCACTGTTTGTCGATTTCGCAGTTGACAAAGACAACAACGGGACACGTTTTATCCCTGCCTCTCTTTCTCTCTCAGTTTATAGTTTCGATATGTCCTATACATATATATATATGTATATACTCGTATATATATCAAAAGATTTATTTTCTTTGTCTACATTGAACTATAGTTCGAATTGCATTTATTTCATATTGATTTTTGTAGGTCTTCTTTCTTGATTCTATGCTTAGAATAACTTGACTTGACAGTATAATAAAGCATCTGGTTATTACTTTAAGTTGGTCACCCAGAAAAAAAAGGTGACCTTAGCGAGAACAATATGCTTTAAAATATATATTTTAAGAGTATAGCTTAAGGTTATCCATTGTGCACTTTGCAAATTGAATGATTTTTTTTTTTAAAGAAAAAAAAAATTAATACATATAAAATTTTGTCACAGTTGAAAAATCTAAAAAATATGTAAAAAAAAACTTCTTAAAAGCTAATAATTTTAAATCTTTAAAAATCATTAGATATATTTGAACATTTTTAGAAAATAAAAAATTTAAAATTATTGAGAAATCTTGAGCAACTTTATTAAAATATTTTTAAATCTTGAAATATATTTAAAAATATAAAATTTTTTTTTTTTAAATATTATTAAACAATTTTTTTTTTAATTGTTCTAAAATATTTTAGACTCTCTAAAAGCTATGTATAAAAAACATTTTCAAAATATTTAAAAAGGTTTAAATAACTGTGAGTAATACGTACAAATATTTTAAAATCTCTGAAAATTATTAAAATTTTGTGAAATTTTGTGAATCTTTAAAATTTGTTTATAATCTTGAATTTTTTTTTTAAATCTTGAAATTTTTTTTTTTTAAATCTGGAAATTTTTTTTTAAAATCTGGAAATTTTTTTTAAAATCTTGAAATTTATGAAAAATATCAAAAAACTATTTTAAAATTTCTAAAAATCTTTAGAATGCTTTCAAATTATATATAGAAAACAAAATCTCTAAAATTATGAAACAAGTTTAACAGTGAGAAATCAAGAATGATTTTGATTTTTTACAATATATGATGAATATATTATATTATATATTATAAATATATTTGTATATAGCGAATATTCAAGCCAGCTTATAGCATATATACTATATACTTATAAGATAGATGTATGGTATATCTATCTAAATAGCAATATGGCAAGCTGTAACTAAGCTAAGCTAAGATTATCTGCTGCAGTAGAGACAGCTGATGCAGAATGTCAGTAACGGCACGTACATAAACATAATTTGTGGGTCTTGTAAGCTTGGACGCATGGCACGAGTCGAGACCATAATTGCCACACAAAGCATCGAATAACAGTACTTGGAAACTCAAGAGCGAGTGCAATAAGTAGAGATGGTAGAGATTTGGGAGGTTTGAGGAGTTTGGGGATGATGTGTAGACGACTGTAGTAGGGAAACGTAACGAGGCGAGCAAAGAAAAAGTTCCATCAATAAGAAGTTTGGCGACTTCGTGTCCAGCGATCTGCATTGTTTGGCAAATTTGTAAGCGCTCTTTTGTATGCACTGTATACATACATATGCATGGCACTGTAGACTATATTGTTGTTATTATTATTGTTGCTGTTGTTGTTGTTGTTATTTTTGTTGCAATTTTGGTCGACAACGACAATAACGACGACGTCGACAGCCTCTTGTAATTATACTACGAGCTGTGCCAATGGCAATAAGAAAATGTTTATCTTTGTACTTTGCGTTCGCCTACTGCCAGCTACCAGTGTGAAAAATTGCAAATGACGAGCTGCAAATGCATTGCGGTGAAGACAGAAAAGACAAACAGTTAGTATAGAGCGGCAAGAGCAAGAGGTAGCAGAAACAAACATGAGACATGAGGCATGAGACATAAGACATGAGACATAAGACATGAGATGTGACACTTGGACTCGAATAACTTGGGCTGTCAGACGCCCACACAGAGAAGCAATATGTATATATGTGTGTGTGTGTGTGTATGATCCTATGGGGGACCTTAAGCAAATGCCAGCGTAATGATAGAGTACCACAAAGCCATCACAGATTGCGGCATGCAACACAATGCAGCAACAAAGCTAATAGCTTAACACTGGCAGCTGCATCACATTAGACTTGAGCTGATCTTGAAGAGTAGCAGTTATATCTGAAAAAGGAGAAAGACAGAGAGAGACAGATACAGAGAGAGTGAGATGGAGAGAGTAAGGGAGAGAGAAAGAGAAAGGGAGAGTGAGGTGGAGAGAGAGAAAGGGAGAGTGAGATGGAGAGAGAGAGAGAGAGAGAGAGAGAGATATGAAAACGAGTGAGAAAGAGAAAGAGGATGGGTGACTGAAAGAGATAGGGAAACGGAGAAAGAGAGAAGGATGAAGGAAGAGCAAAAGAGAAAGAGATATAGAAATAGCACGAGAGATAGAAAGAAAGAGAGAGAGAAAGAATGAGAAAGGGAAACCGAGAATAACAGCGAGAGAAAGAAAAAGAGAAAGAAGAAAAAAGTGAGAGGAAACAGTGAAAAATTTATTCAGAGAGTGGGAAAGATTTACATGGAAAGACATAAGGAAACACAAAGAAAGAGGAGAAAATGACAGAGAAAAAAGTAGTGTGAAAGAGAGAGAAAAATGAGAATGAGAGAAAAAGAAAAACTGATTCACAGATAGAGAGACACGGAGAGAGAGAGAGAGGGAAAGGGTTAGACAGAGAAAGAAAGAAAGAGAGTGAAGGAGAGAGAGAACACGAGTGAGCGAGGGAAAGAGTAAGAAATATTCTAGATTAGCTGCAAATAGACAGAGAGAGAGAGAGAGAAAGAGAGAGCAAGAGAGCGTGGGAATGAAAATGATTAATATTAATCTGTCTGCGATATTAAAAGTGCTATGCAATTGATTATATATGACAATATAATAAAGTACGAATTGCTTGGCGGACAAATGAGACACGACAAATAAAAATAAAAATACAAAAACAAAAACAAAAAACAGTTAGTGATATTGGCAGTTGAATAAGCCATAACAAATTAACCAAATGAAAAATGAAAGCAAAATTGTCAAGAAATTACATATGATATTATTCAACTGTTAATTGATCATCGCACATGATTTGCATACCGATTAATATATTATTATAATTATATTATATCGTATAGTCGTAATACTTAACACATTGATGTTCATGCTCGATATGCTAATTTACAATTTAATCTAGAAATTTATTCTAATTTTTATTATTATTATTATTATTATTATTTTTATGCAATCATTTCGAATCGAGAATCTTGATATTACAAAATGCAAAATGTAACGATCACAGAATTTTGCATGTTAATGGGGGAGGGGGAACTGTCAGTACTTATGTATTGCTTGAGCCTATATGGTAACGGCCCTGGGAAACGTTTCGAATCGCGAAACGCGATTTGCTCGCTACTGTGGGCGAATGTTTTTCAAAGCTGCCGAATGCACAATAATTAATCGATAAACATTTCGCAAAGACTTCAATAGTAGAACGACAATGTATTTCAATGCGTTATTCATATATGGGAAGTTAAGAGGGCGGCATCTATTTACATGATCATCATTAACATCATCATCAACATCATTAGTTAAGAAAAGACTGAGAGACAGAGGGACAGACTTATTTGTTCGCTATTTATAGTATTCTTATATTCTTGTTAAGGCAACAACTTTAGTAACTTTAGTAACTTGCAACGAATTAAGCCTTGTGAAGAATTTCGCTGTTGTGGTAACAAAAGCAACAACAAAGGCAACAAAAACAACATCAACAAGAGGGCCACTCAAGCGTATCGCACTTATAAGTTTGGTGTATCAATAGTTTTGGCTTTGTGCAATTCATTTGAAGCTTAGCGACTGCGAATGCATTAGCTAATGAGTATTACGAATAATGAGCATGAATGCGAGTGTGAATATGAATAAAAGAGTAGGTAAATGAGATTGAGTGTGACTATGAATATAATGAATATGAATATGAATATGAATATGAATATGAATATGAATATGAATATGAATATGAATATGAATATGAATATGAATATGAATATGAATATGAATATGAATATGAATATGAATATGAATATGAATATGAATATGAATATGAATATGAATATGAATATGAATATGAATATGAATATGAATATGAATATGAATATGAATATGAATATGAATATGAATATGAATATGAATATGAATATGAATATGAATATGAATATGAATATGAATATGAATATGAATATGAATATGAATATGAATATGAATATGAATATGAATATGAATATGAATATGAATATGAATATGAATATGAATATGAATATGAATATGAATATGAATATGAATATGAATATGAATATGAATATGAATATGAATATGAATATGAATATGAATATGAATATGAATATGAATATGAATATGAATATGAATATGAATATGAATATGAATATGAATATGAATATGAATATGAATATGAATATGAATATGAATATGAATATGAATATGAATATGAATATGAATATGAATATGAATATGAATATGAATATGAATATGAATATGAATATGAATATGAATATGAATATGAATATGAATATGAATATGAATATGAATATGAATATGAATATGAATATGAATATGAATATGAATATGAATATGAATATGAATATGAATATGAATATGAATATGAATATGAATATGAATATGAATATGAATATGAATATGAATATGAATATGAATATGAATATGAATATGAATATGAATATGAATATGAATATGAATATGTGAATATGAATATGAATATGTGAATACGAATATGAATATGAATATGAATATGAATATGAATATGAATTTGAATATGAATATGAATATGAATTATTATAATATTAACAATAATCATGAAAATGAATATGAGTGTAAATATAAGTAAATATATAAATGTGAATACTATAAATCTGACTATGAGTATCTGCCTAAAAAAAAAAACCTTCTCCCGGCCTCGATGAGTCACAGCAACATTCGCTGTCTAAAGTGGAGCAGCAACGGCAACAGCGACAGCAATATTTGCGCCCATGTGCAACGCCCACTGGGTGTGGACGCTGCTGTCGTTGATGCTGATGTTGAGACTGAGGCTAAAACAGAGGCTGAGACTGAGGCTGAGACTGAGGCTGAGGTTGAGGCTGGGATTGAGGCTGAGACTGAGACTGAGACTGATGCTGGCCATGCCTTGTTATACATAACATACAGAGTATGTAGAAAGAAACACACGAAAAGAGAGATACATGTGTATACTTAGCAAACAATTAGATTTGATTTGCTGTGGCAGCTTTTCATTTACATTTGCCGATGACAAGAGCAACACCAACAACATTGCAAAACAACAGAAATAGGCAACAACGACAATAACAACAGTAACAATAATACATGACACTGCTCAAGGTACAATGTCAAGACCTCGCGCCACATACGTTCATGAGACGCAGCCGTTGTCGCACCACAGGCAATGAGCAACGAGCAACAAGTAATAGCAGCAATAGCTGCCACATACAGCGACAAGGAATGCGATGAGACAATTCCCAGTGTGATAATTCTCAAGAATAAAGACAGACAGAGACAGCACTTACCACTTGCCACAGTTTGGGGCATTAGATTGCAGCATGTAACCAAAAAATAAAATAATAAAAGTAACTGTTATATTTGCTCATTCATTTATATCGATATTCATTCTTTTAATCATTCATTCAGTGTATCATTTTTTCATTTCAACATTTATTCACGTTATTTCATTCACTTCACTTTATTCACTCATTCACTTTATCATTCAGTCACTTTGTCATTCATTCACTTCGAAATTCAATGACTGCAACATTCCTTCACTTCATCATTCATTTACTTCGTTATTCATTCACTTCATCATTCTTTAAGTTCGATTCATTCATTCATTTCAACATCTATTCACTTCATAATTCATTCATTTCATTCACTTTGACATTTATTCACTTTATCATTCATTCACTTTATCATTCATTCACTTCATCATTCACTCACTTCGTCATTCATTCACATCAACATTTATTTACTTTAACATTCATTCACTTCGACATTCATTCTCTTCGTCATTCATTCACTTCATTATTTAATCACTTTATCATTGCTTAACTTTATCATTTATTCATTTCATTCATTCACTTCGACATTTATTCACTTTATCGTTCATTCACTTCATCATTCATTCACTTCATCATTCATTCACTTCGACATTCATTCTCTTCGTCATTCATTCACTTCATTATTCAATCATTTTATCATTGCTTAACTTTATCATTTATTCATTTCATTCATACACTTCGACATTTATTCACTTTGTTATTCATTCATTGAACCTATTGATTCATTGATTCATTTTGTTGCATCGCTGATTCGCAGTGCCGCACTTTCAAATTATAGATACAGTTGGTCAAGCGTCTGGCATGGACACGCTCTATTTGCTGTCGATTCTTCTTGCCACTTTGCCACTTATGCCAAGCTGCCAAGTTGCCATATTGCCATATTGCCATGTTGCCATGTTGCTATGTTGCCAACTTAACTGCCAGTTGCCAACTGCTGATGGCCATTGACCAAGTTAAGTAGTGGCCTATGAGGGCGCAAAGTGTTGCCTGCAACATGATGATGATGATTGGATGAGTCCGAGGCATGAAAATGCACACAAAATCAGCTGTAATAACAAGTAAGACAGCTACAATCGATAATGCTCAACTGTAAGATACCCGGTATACAAAAAATTACACAACTTTTATGTTTATCATGCGATCTGCAGTAAATTGTCTCAGATTCGTTCGCATTAGTTTACATTATGAGTAAGGGAGGTATTAGTGGTAGGCGTGGCAAAAATCTTAAGCAAACTTAAATGGCTTGTAAAAGATTTGGAGGCTCAAACTCTTTTAGTCCCTGCGATCTCTGGAATCCCTGTTGACTCTGTATACGAAAATTTTTCATGAGCGTTACATGCTAAATTTTCTGCTATCACACAAAATCATAAAACCCGCTATATACCAATGAGTACCAGGTATAATGCAGCAGAGTTGAGGTAAGCTACGATATTGACAGTTGAAATGAAAATGCAGGAAATAATTTTAGATATGAAAATAAAGTAAGTAATACTAATAGATATGATCACTGTGGCAGAGAGCTTTAAGTGCTAGTTGAGTTAATGTTAAGCTGAAGAAATGTAGAAGAAAATACATTGAATTGATCATTGAGCACTTAAGCAACCATGGAAGATCAACAACAAATGACAGAGTGAGAGAGTGAGCGAGAGAGAGAGAGATGAATGTAAATAAATTTTTATAGATGTCTAAGCGAGCATGAAATGACACTAGACACTTTTCTGGGTTAAAGGGAAAACAGCAAAAAAAAAAAAATAATAAAAATAAATGTAAAGAAAGTAAATATTTTTTTTTTGTAAGCTAAACTTGACTAAAACTACAACTTGAATTAAGCTTACAATTGATCAGATTAAAGTTCAGTTATACTAGAACTCACTGCAAAAATAAAAAGCAAACATCATTAATTTTTTTATTTTTTTTTTAGCAAGCTCAAAGACTGTATAAGATCTAATCAAAATCGTTTAATTGCTCTTGTTGTTAGTTGTTGTTGTTGTTTGCTCTGTTCGAGAACTGTTTCGAGGCGTTTGCTTTCACTTTCAAATTTTTTTTTGCAGCTCTATCTATCTGACAATCAATCGTCCAAATAGCATTGTGAGTGGCCAGTTGACGCCTTCTGTGAACTGCCAGATGACCTCCTGTTGTTGCCCCATGCCCCATGCCCCATGATCCATGCTCCATGCCTCATGCACCTTCCATTGCCTGCCCTCTGGCCTTACCATTCCAATTCCAATTTTATAGACTTTTGCTCTTATTTTATTTTATAGATAATTTGATGGCAATTGATAAGAGTTTTTTTTCTCTCCTTTTTTTTGCGCTTTTTCATTTGTTTTATTTATTTTTTTTTTACATTTTATTTTTTTTATTTATTTATTTATTTTTTTTACATTTATTTTTTGTTTTTAATTTTTTTTTTTCTAGTTTTTGTTTATTCATAGTTTAGTTTTTGTTTTTCTTTAATCGATTTTTGTATGTTTTTTGTTTTGGTTTTTGGTTTTTTTTTTGTCTTCCCCCGATTGAATTTCAAATTAAATGCGGGAAAGCAAATGAAATCGAAATCGAAATCAAAATGGCGCAATGACATTTAAATTGCTTACAAATTTGGCCGCTAGAAGTGAGGCAAAAGGCAGAGGCAGCGGCAGAGGCAGAGGCAGAGGCAGTAGAAGCGGCAGCGGCAAAGGCAAAGGTAAAGTTAAAACTTTTGCGGCTTTGTGGGCCGCCCTACAAAACGTGCCGCATTGTTGCATGTTATTGTTATTTGTTGTTGTTACTGTTTGTTGTTTGTATTTTTGTCTTTAAGAAACAAGCAACAACAACAACAGCAACAAACAACTACAACAAAGTGGAAAAAAAAGCCAACGGGCCAAGCGACTTGACAAAATGAAATGCGCTCAAATTAAAGTGATTTTTTTTTCTTATGTTTGTTTCGTTATTGCTTCAAATTTTAAGGCGGCTTTTTTTTTATGCTGCTGCTGCTGCTGTTGCTTGATGTTGTTGCTGTTGCGACTATTGTTGCTTGTTGCTGTGCTGCTTAGCGCCCTGCAGTAACGAGCTAAGGTAACGAACAATTACAACTATAAAAATTATGAGCGTTGATCTAATTATGGCGCTGACTGTTTTGTGAATTATTGTGTGTTTGTATGTGTGTGTGTGTGTGTGTGTGTGTGTGGACAGACAGTGGATCGCGTGGACTCTATGTGTGTCTTTTTTTTTTTATTTTGTTGGGCAACCTTGGCACCGTTTCAAGATATTTTCTATTATTATGCATATTCCTTGGTTTCTTCTCTTTCTCTTTGCACACGCAAACAGATACACTCAGAGCTTTCACTGTCTATGTGTATGTGTGTGTGTGTGTGTATTCTAAGACAATAATAATGTACACGCCTACAATGTATAACGGCACATTGGCAACAATTTGATCGCAACACAGCAGCGGCCCTCAATTAACATTAATCAACAATTGCAATGCGCCTCAGAGTGCAACAGCAACAGCAAAAGCAACAACAACAGCAGCAGAAACAACAATAATAGAGCTATTGCACTTTATTAGTTACCTTAAGCAACAACAACAAACAACAAACAACAACATCAAGTAAATTTGGCAACATGGCAAAAATATTTTAGATAGCAAACAATTATCCTCAGGCAAGAGATACTTGTACCACATTGTTAATATTTTTATAATACAATACTATATACATACAAACCTACATACATGTAACTATATAAGTAACTATATATAAACTGTATGTGTGTTTATGTTTTGGAAGTGCATTTCAGTTAAGTTTGCACTGCACGAAACGCTAACATAATATAAAAAAAAAAACAAAAAAAATAAAAGTAAAAGTTTCTGTTTTCTGCCCATTTGCGCAATTTGACGCCGATAAAACGAAAGACTTAAGAAACAAACTTTATTTTTTGTTTTCTTCATTTTTACAAATTTTAAACATATACTAAATAACTAACGGTACAATTGTATTGAACAAGCACAAATGAAATACATGCAGCGTGAAGGGGGTGTGTGTGGGAAGGGGAATTGCAATCTTTTGAACATTTTGTCGCAGATGTTAAATCAATATATGTAGCTAACATTAAGTCAATCGCTATTGAATTTTGCATTGTTTTTTTTTATGTCTTTATATATGTTAATTGCCAGCTGATGAATTGCACTATTATGTATTGAAAATACAGAAGTGTATTGTGAGCTACATTAGCTACTATAAAAAATAAATATTATATAATATATTAATTTATAATTTTTGATCAAGATTTTCCATGGTGGCTACATGTTAAAGTTGTCCGATGCCAATCCTTTGTATGGCAGCTATGCGATATAGTTGTCCGATTTGGACCAAATTAATATGAGACGTTTAGGTCTTCACTAAACTGAAATCATGCAAGTTGCAGCAAGGTAGTTTAAAAACAGATACATTTTTCATACCAAAACTCAATTTTCTATCGATCCTTTATATGGCAGCTATGTGATATAGTTATCCGATTTGGACCAAATTAATATGAGACGTTTAATTGCTATCTAAACTGAAATCATGTCAGTTTCAGGAGGGTAGCTTAAAAAACAAATAAATTTTTCATACAAAAAATCAATTTTCCACCGATCCTTTGTATGGCAGCTATGTGATATAGTTATCCGATTTGGACCAAATTAATATGAGACGTTTAGTTCTTCACTAAACTGAAATCATGCAAGTTGCAGCAAGGTAGTTTAAAAACAGATACATTTTTCATACAAAAACTCAATTTTCCACCGATCCTTTGTATGGCAGCTATGTGATATATTTGTCCAATTTGGACCAAATTAACAAGAGACGTTTAATTGCTCACTAAACTCAAATCATGCAAGTTTCATTAGGGCAGCTTAAAAAACAGATACATTTTTCATACAAAAACTCAATTTTCCACCGATCCTTTGTATGGCAGCTATGTGATATAGTTATCCGATTTGGACCAAATTAATATGAGACGTTTAGTTCTTCACTAAACTGAAATCATGCAAGTTGCAGCAAGGTAGTTTAAAAACAGATACATTTTTCATACAAAAATTCAATTTTCCACCGATCCTTTGTATGGCAGCTATGTGATATATTTGTCCAATTTGGACCAAATTAACAAGAGACGCTTAATTGCTCACTAAACTCAAATCATGCATGTTTCATTAGGGCAGCTTAAAAAACAGATACATTTTTCATACAGAAAATCAATTTTCTACCGATCCTTTGTATGGCAGCTATGCGATATAGTTGTCCGATTTCGACCAAATTAATAAGATACGTTAAGGTCCTCACTAAACCCAAATCATGTAAGTTTTAGCAATATAACTTAGCAAACAATAAAGTTTTTCGTACAAAAACTTAATTTTCGACTGATCGTTCCTATGGCAGCTTTGTTATATGGATATTGGATATTGACCAAGTTAAGATGAAATATGTAAATTCTCACTAAACTTAAATTCTATATGTTTCAGCTGTATAGTTTAAAAAAAATAAAAATCAACAATTTCATCCGATTGTTCCTATGGCAGCTATAGGATATAGTAGTTTAATTCGCTCCGATTTTGCCTTTATATACAGTTTATTGCCAAGTTTCATTTAGATTAGCATTAAAATTGACTGAAAAATAGACAGACATGCAGATTTGGAATCTGCTGTTGATACTAATAAGGAATATATATACTATATATACATATATATATATATATATATATATATATATATATACAGGTATATATAACGATAAAATGTAATGATCAAATAAAATATATATTGCATAATATATGTATGTATATAATATATATTTATTTTAAACAAACTTTTTGATTGATTAGCAAATAGTTGTTTTTTTTTTCATCTAAAAAATTAAAAAAGAAATATTGAAATTTTTTTTGGTTTTTATTGACAAGCAAGATTGCGGCTTATTGATTGACCAATTGCGGTCAGTTGTTGTAGATATATAAAATATTTAGCATATGCATAAAAGTATATAGAGTATAGAGTGCAGTAAGTATGCAGAGTATACAGAGTATGCAGAGTATACAGAGTATGCAGAGTATACAGAGTATGCAGAGTATACAGTTATTTATGGATTAGTTTAAACGTAGCGTAATTTGAAATACAAACATACATTTATTATATAGTTATTATAGTTATTGTTTTATAGATCGATATGATAGATAGATATAAATATATGGAAATCTTATATGTATTTATTTTGCATATATAGAAGTTAGATTATTGCCTTAGAGCATGACTTGTTGTCTGCCAATAAAAGTCATAGATCGATTGCATTTTCAATCGTTTTTTTTTCATCTTTCTGTTTGTTTTTGTCTTCTGCTCATATTTATGCAAATTTTATAGGCGTGACGCTGTGATTTGCAATCGTTGCCATACGAATTTGTTAATATATTAAAAAAAATATATATATATATATTTCTAGTATGTATGCAAACATTTTATTCATTGTTTGTATTCATGAATGTTGACAATGTTTGCTGCCGTTGGCCCTTTCAAAAAATAAATAAATAAATAAAAATATATATACTTCAAGTTGACTGTGAATTGACAATCGCTTCGATTAGCTGCAATATCGATTGCTTTTGCTGCCAGCAAATCCCAATCCCAAACACACAGACACACACACACATATATATATATATATATATAGATATATGCATAGACATAGTTTGCGGTTGTCAGATTCGTTGCACTCATTAGGCCAATATTGAATATTGAATATTGGTCGCTTGGTCTTTTTGGCCGCCAATCGAAACTAAAAACAAGTCATAATTGTGTTGTTAAGGCCGTTGATAATTCAATATGCGATATATCATACAGAGAGAGAGAGAGAGACACACACAGATACACACATATATATATATATATACAATCGCTTGTAAATGCCGTTGAACGCAGCAATCAATATGAAAATTAATCACTTCCCTTTTACTAGAATTTGCATGTCGATTTTTCGTTTCATTTTCTTGTTTTCTTGTTTACAATTTTTTGTTTTTGTTTTTATTTTTTTTTCTTTTTAAATTTTTTTTTAGTTCGTCGTTTTTGTTTTTGTTTTTTTGTGTCGCTTTTCTGTATCAATTAAAACCCAATTATGTCCGTAGGCATGTCTTGGAAAAATGTTTACCAAGATAATATTTATCCGGTCATAACGGGTTTCACACGCAGACATACTGACACACAGACACACACACATACACATTGACATACTGACATAAACTCAAGGTTGCCTTACCCCTTCCTTTACCATTTCCACTGTTTTATTAAACTCCTTCCTACCCAAACCCCCCATCCGGCCCCTTCCCCTATCATCGCCCCCACTACACACATACATTCATACTGTCAATAACATCTGCAAGTGTAACTGCGATACAAAATTCAGATTCCGATTTCGATTCCGATTGCGATTTGGAACGTATAAGGTGTCAGCGCGCCCCGTTGTCAGGCAATCAACGCTAAAACACAGCAGGTTGCCGTCGACAGTTCAAATTGAAATTATTATAAAAAATTTATTTAAGTCATTCAATGTATCGCATGAGATCGATTACTTTTGCACGATATTTATATATATACTATATATATATACACATACAAAGAATCATTGGCTGCTGCTTTAAGTTTTAGTTCTCATGCTTTAAATTATCTGCTAATCTTTTATGCTTAGTTTTTTATAGTTTTAGAATCTATACATTGCGTATACGCACTGTATGCCATGTGCTTTATATTTGTTATAATCTGTAGCCATTTATATGTACATACATATATACTCGTATGTAACTTATGTAATTGTTTGATTTGCTGCTCAAATTACCAAGCAACAATCAGTTGAAATTATGCTATACAATTTGTCAGTGATGCAACATCTTAAACATGTATGTATATATATATATCTAACTATCTCGCTCTAACATACATTGTATGTTTATTTATTTTTTTTGTTGATCGGTTTATTTGGAATTTATCTGCGCATTTGTATCGCTCTTGTTTGTATGTTGTATGTTTAAGGGGCGAGGCACACACTCACACACAGACACATACACATTTTGCGCTTTGGGCCAAAACAATTTGAGATTACAATTATGTTAACATTATTTAATTTATTTTCGATCATAGCAAATGAGGAAATTGTTTATTAAAATTACAACAAACAATATGAAAAACTGCTAATATCATAGGAAAGGGATCTGCGGCCAACTATAATATTTTAATACTATATATATATAAATTTACTACATATAACTGCGCCTAAGTATGTCATCAATATATTACATCAGCAATGTGTTGTAGCAAAAATTTAATACCAGGTATCTCTTAGTTAAACTTGTCTACAATTTTTTTTATACTCCTCAGCTTTTTTTCTATAAATTTTCAACATTATTTTATTTTATTTTTTTTTCTAAATTAATTTAAAATTTTTTTTTATTTGTTTTACATTTTTATGCATTTATATTAATTTATTTTTCTTTTACAATTTTCTTTATTTATTTATTTAATAATTTTTGAAAAATGTTCATTTAATTCAAATTTAAATCCTCTCAAAAATTTTTTTTTTTATTTTTAACATTTTTTCAATTTTTTTAACTTGAAATTTTTTTTGGATTTTTTTTTCTAAATTTTTTATTTATTTTAAATATATTTTTTTTTCATTTATTTATTTTTTTTTTTGATTATCAATTTGAAGTTTTGTTTTTTTGTGGTTGTAATTCAAATGTTGCAAATGTTGCTGTCACTTTGTTGGACTCGCCCCAAGTGCAACGGTTTGTGACTGTGACACTGTCTGCCACCCGTGGCAGTTAGCCAAGCATAAAGTAACTACAAGTATATATGCATGGTATATGCCATATGTCATGTGCCTCAATATGTGTTTCTATGTCGTGGCGATGCCAATCGATTTCTGAGCTACATAAGTCTCATGTGGCAGCCACACACGTGGTGGTCCTATCGATCGATACCTAAAATGAATCAATAAACAAACAAACAAACGAACGTCCGATCACATTGTCAGTGTCACAAGTGTCACAGGGATAAGATCAGCAGCAGTTGCAGCAGCCCCAACCTCAGCCCCAGCCCCAGTCCAAGCAGCAGCAGCAGCAGCAGCAGCCTCAGCATCTGTTTAGAGCTGTCAACGTTTTATGTATCTGGCAATTGCATTTGTATCTTTATCGGCAACTCAATCAGCAGCAGCAGCAGCAGTAGCAGCAACAGCAAAAGCAAAAACAGCTGCAAATGGCAAAATGTATCTGTATCTGTATCTACAATTGTATCTCTATCTCTATTTCTATTACTTGCCATACATTTGTCATAAAGTCAAGCAGAATTTGATTGATTCTTAATGCTCAATGTCTGTGTTAATTATATACGAGCGCACAATTTATTTTCAGTCGCAAAAAAAAATTAAAATAAACATATGTATCTATATCTTTAAATTGTATCTACATCTGTTTCTGTTTCTGTTTTTTATTTCTGTTCTGTTTTGCCAATTGAATTTATGTGCTTCCTGTGCAATCAATTGCATTTCCACGTATTCGCCGCCCACTTTGCGTTTGAGAATTCTAACGAATTCAGAAAAAATTTAATGATATTTACAATCGCATCCTGTACGTATCGCGTACCGTCATGCAATTTGTTGTAGCATGTTGCAAGCGGCAAGCGGCAAGCTTGATCCATTTAATGTTTATACAATTATGCCACTTGACATGCTTCTCCATTGATTGGGCGACAAATAACTGACCAAATGTGGATACCATGGACGACATTCATGGACGACAGCACAAACATGTTGAGGGAGTTGCAGATGTAGAGAAAGACTAACAATGAGGCTGACTAAGATGTAACTCACAAGCCAATATTTACGACTTAATCTATTTATGGCATTTTATGGCACATTTCGTAGCGGTCTTATTGCTAATCAAGCTACCAAATCTAGCTGCGAATAGAAGTGTGAGCTAGACATCAACTTAAATTGCAGCTCAACAGAAATTATAATTATAATTAAAGACGATAAATGAACATTTGAGCGCGGCAATTGGCAATGGGCAATTGGCAATAACAAAATTGAAAACAAACTGTTCATTTCTTTTTAACATAATCTCAACTTAACTGAACTCAAGCTGTTGATCTAATGGTAACATTAACATTTTTTTTTTTGGACATATCGTAATTAAAGTGCGAGAAACTGCACAGTCAAATTTTAATTTTTTTGCGCGTTTTCGTTTTCCATGCCATTCATGAATTAATGCGGGTAAATTCTGTTCATGTTTGAGACATCTGTTGATGTGTTGAGGCAGGCTCCGAAAATACTCTACAATAAATAAATAAAATATATATAAAATCATTTATGAAATATATATATAATACCATATATATATATATATGTACATATACCTACGGCTAAGATAAATAATTTATTTTCAAATTATCATTTATTAATTTTTACTTTTATTTGTAGCTATTTTTTATTTTGATTTCATTTTTATATAATAGTTTTTGTTTTATATTTTTAAGTTTTTTTTTTTTGTTTAGTTTTATTTTTGTATTATTTTTCATATTATTTTACTTGCATTTAATTTATTATATTTAAATATATAAGTTTTTATTTTATTTTATTTTTAATTTTTATTTAATTTTAATATATTCTATTTATATTTATTTATTTTATTTTATTTATTTTATAATATTCTAATTAATTTTTTTGTATTTAATTTTTGTTTATATAATTTTATTTTTTTTTATATTTTAGTTTTATTTTATCGTATTTCATTTAATTTTTTTTTATATTGTATATTATTTTAATTTTTTTTTTTTATTTAATTGTATATTTTTTCATTATATTATCATTTAATTTTTTTATTATTTATTTTTATTTTATAAAAATCAATTAATTTTATTTTATAATTAATTTAATGTCAAATTATACAACAAACTTGAGTTCAACATTTTTTTTTTTTCATTATAGAGAACTATAATTTTATTTGAATTTTTTTGTTTATTTAATTTTTGTTTTTGTTTTGTTTTTTTGGTTTTTTTTTTGGTTTTATTTACATTTGTCTGTCAAATTGAATGCTCGACTATAGTGTTTAGCATTTGGATCGTACTGTACCTGTTAGTCAAAGTACTGTTATTTTGAAGTGCACTTAAATGGCGGTGCTTGACTTCAATTGCTGCTTTTATGGAACGTTCTTACTGTCATTTGTTTTGTTGTTGTTCTTATTGTTGTTATTGTTGTTGCATATTTTGTGCAGGTGAAAGGCCAACAAAATGAATGTGCGATACGTTTAACTTAACGGTTTAGTTTATGTTGCCAAGTGTGTGTATGTGTGTGTTTTTGTGTGTGTTAAATGCAGTTTGCTTTGTTCATTTTACAAAGCAATTGACTATGCACAACCCACACACGCATTTTATACCCACACACACACACATATTTATATGCACAAAGAGACAGGAAGACAGACAGACATACGCACATAGCATAGTACTTAGACATGATCATTATGCAGATTTATGACTTCAACACTTGCAACTGATAGCTGCAACAGCCTCCCTAACAAACTGTATGTATGTGTGAAACTACTTCCCCCTCCCTCTCTCTATCTCTCTCTCTCTATCTCTTTTTATTACACTCTGTCTTGCTGCTCGTCACGTTTTTGTGTGTGTTTGTATGTTAACAAAGTTGTTTGTTTATGAGGCGCTTGCATTGAATTATGGCGCTGTATTAGCAACAATTTAACAGGCAGAGAGACATGTCGCCAAGCTTCAATAATCATTAACAACGACACTTGGACACTTGTTCATATATACACACACACACACACACACACACGCATACATACATATACATATTATCTAGGCCTTTTTTGCGTTTACTCTTGCTCTTGGACTGGTCAGAACTGCACTGAACTCAGCTGGCCTGAACTGGCATAGCATAGCATAGCTTAGCCTAAGTAGGCGTATCAAATTGGCTAAATTAATCATTTTGTCATAATAATCAACTTTAATTAAAATCAATTTCAAACTTAATAACAGCAACAACAACACAAACAACAACAACAACAACTATAACTTTTTATATGCACATGTAGATTGACAGTCTGGCTCTGAATCGTTATTGAATTATTACGAAATAACTTTACAAACTTTGCTATTCAATGTATTGCTGACTCTGGCCACGCCCCCTTTTTGGCTAGCAATGCTATGAGTGTTAAGAGTGTGTTCTAATTATAGCTTGTTGTTGTTGTTGTTGTTTTGGTTGCTGTTGTTTTAGCTGATAATAACTATAACTATTATCGCTCGATTTGCACATAAGGAAATCAAATAAAAAATAGCAAGTGCAAAAGCGAGAGAGAGAGAGAGAGGGAGAGATGAAAAGATCAAATCAATTTTGATATAGCCTAAAATTATAGAGCAGCAATTTTTTTTGGAGATATTATTTGCAATTTGAAAGCATGCTGTGCACAGTGGTCGTAAACTCATTAGAAAATAACAAAATTTTACAACTATTTTTTCCACTTGAAGTATTTGCAGTTGTTTTTTTTTTTGCTTTTATCAGAAAATAAAATTCCAAAATTTGTATTTGAAATATTAACAAAATTTTTAATTATAATTAATAATAGTATTCTTTTAATTATTATTATAATTATAATAAAATTCTTTGAAATTCCTTGAAATTTTATTATAATAAAATTCTTTCTCAATTATTATAATAATTATTATAAAAATTTGTTAAAACTTTTTATTTACGAACAATTATATTATCTGAGATTATGCAAAAAAAAAAAAAAAATATGTATACATTAATAATGAATATTATTTTATTAAATATATTTTTCAATTTCTTCGTATTACTTTATTATTAATTTGGAAAATTATTAAATTATTGTCTTTTTTTTGTTTGTGTTGTTCTGATCTAATGAAACATTATAATTATGTTTCATTATACATTAATAAGTGTTTAAAATGTGTATGTGTGTGTGAGTGTGTGAGAGTGTGTGTGTGTGTGTGTGTGTGTGCGCGTGTATGTACCATATGTGTGTGTGTATATATGTATATAGCATGTATGTTGATGTAGATGTAGAAGTTGATGTTGCTGCTTCAATCACTGCAATCAAATTTTTAATGCTCCCAATTTTTGTGATTTACCGCCTGGAATATGAAAAGTATTAATAAAACTTGAATGTTAAGTTTATCTTCAGCTAGCCGAAAATTTTAGACGCTTGCAAGTTGAACAAAGAATTCGATTTTAATTTTGAATATATAATATAGTGATATATGGATACAGTGTTCCCATGGTTATACTTGCTTAAAAATTAGGAGAACTAATTTATATGGCAACAGACCGACAGACAGACAAACAGTACTTTGACAGACTAGGCTGCTTATGCAGAATATATATATATATATAAGAATATATTATCCTAGATCTATTATACATCCATATATGTATTTATATGCTATATGTTTATCACTATAATTACTATCCAAAATTAATAGAATCTTGCAAGAGTAATAGACTTACATATAGACAAATACATACCTACAATATACAGTGCTATATATATATATATATATATATATATATATATATATATATTTTTATCATCATTATCATATTCGCTGATGCTGCTTATTTTCGATAGTTCTTGCATGCCGGATTATTGCAGACAAGAACATAGGGAGAGCGAACACGCTTCCTGCGGCGTCTAATAGTGTAATGCTCAGGATTATTACCATCGCGCAGTATCATAGCGGGCAAAATGCGACGACGAGCATTGATAAACCAATAATTTACTTGTTGCACTCGAATATTACCCCGTTGGGCCAAACTATTTTTCTCAAATTCACTAGGATATGCATTATAACGATGCTCGTAGAGCCAACGTTTTAATATACGTACAGTATTCACTGGCAAATTGCCACGACGTTGTGGCTTCCTTCTTGGTTGTTGTTCTACATTACGATTACGAGTGTTAGGTGGAATTGAAAATCTTCGAGATATATATACAGGAGTTGGAAGTATTGGAGTTGTAGATGTAGAAGTTGTAGATGTAGATGTAGAAGATGTAGTTGTTGGAGTTGGAGTTGCAGATGGAGATGATACAGTTGTAATTGTTGGTGTTGGAGTTATAGTTATAATATTGTTTACTTGATTAGCTACAGAATTAGTACCAGTAATGTCAATATTAATATTTGGAATGTCATCTGATATTGGTACAATGGTTTCATCCTTTAATTCTAGTTTTGGTACTACAAATGTTATTGTGGTTGTTTCCATATCGGGTTCCAGTTTTGGCACTAGATTAGCTTCTATTTTTGGTACGTGAATAGCTTCTATTATCGGTTCTAGATCAGCTTCTAGTTTTGGTACTAGATTGGCTTCTAGGTTTTCTTCTTCCAAAACTTCTTGAACCATGAGTTTCATTTTTTTCGGCTCGATATCCACATTCAACGGATCGGATAATTCACGGTTGGGCTTATTATTATTATCATCATCATCATCATCATCATCATCGACTAACGATACCGGCTGCTGATTTGGATCAATTTCCACCACATCATCATTAATAATAATATCATCAATATTCATATCTTGATTCTTCATAGTTGTAACATTTTTCTTGTCAGCCATTTTGACGTTTCACAATTATGTATAATTCAATTTCTTGTTACAATAGTAAAGTATTTAAATGTTCCCTAATTAAAATTTAATTTTATGAATAATATTTATTAATTTATAATAATAATTTAATTATTTCAAATTGAATTTAAATTCAATTAAGAAAAAACAAGAAAGAAAAAAACTAGAAACTAGAAGAAACCAACCACGTGATTGAGACAATTGCTCTTACCTGAACTTTGTCTTGAAATATTTTTTGACGATTGCGTAGAAATCTGCAAATAAACTAATATATTAATATTATTTCACATGAATCCAATAAAATAAAAGTGAATTATACACCAATAAATACAATTTTATACACAATTATAAATATAAATAATGAAAAAAAAAAAAGTTGAGAATATAAAATTTACCTTTCGAACGTGATGCTCTTATTGAATGAGGAGAGAAATTGACTTTGTCACCGTGACAATGCTACTTTTCCCGTGAAAAATGAATTTTGACAAATGACATTTGGCCAATATGCTATCGAAATTTAATACTAAAACATTGAATGTTAAAAAAGGTAATAAAAATTGTAAAAAAAAAATGCTGTCAACTCTAAACTCTAAAACAATAATGTTTGACATAATGCCATTGGCCAATGTGATATCGAAAATTAATACTAAAACATCGATTAGAAAAAAAAAAATTCATAAAAACTGTCAAAATCTGTCAACTCTAAAACAATAATTTTTGACACAGTGCTATTGATAATACTAAAAAATTAAAGTCGATAAGATTCTATATTCAAAATGACGATATTTTTCTATACGATATATTATATTATACAAATTGCAAAATTATTGAAATGAAATTTAAAACAAAATTTCAATAAGTCTTTAAATGCCTAAATAATTGATCTCTTGTAATATTTCTATATCACTGTGCACAGTGGTGCGTATTGCTAATATTTTGCATGCCAGCCGCAATGTCTTATGATCAATGTTTCAACTTTAACGTGACGCCGCCAGTAACCATATTTGAGTGCAATTAACTGTCATGAAATATGGCCAATCCTCAGATAGACAGACAGACAGAGACAGAGAGAGAGAGAGAGACATTAGCGCTGTTTTGGACACTACGGATAAAGACTTTGACTCTGGCGCAGGCTTTTCAGTCTGCGGTTAGTTAAGACATGCTGCTGCTTGTTATGCTTTGTCTTTTATTTCTCATTTTTATACGCTTGCAAAGTATAGCTTCATTTTGGCAAGTAACTTGCAACGATCAGCAGAAGTAACGGCATGATAGTATATATATATACCATATATATATTCTGCATCAGCATCTGTTGAATTCAGTCTTATGTAGACTTTTTTTTATATGAAATTTAGACATAGATACTAAATTTTTACTGACGGAACGTACGTGCCGGACTGTTATATTATTATATATAGCTGCTATAGGAACAATCATTCAAATTATTAACTTTATGCATATTAAATTTCTCGTTTATTCCAACAGAAATTTACCGGATTTATGGTATATTTATTATACATATTGCCATAGGAACAATTGTTTTTGTTTAGAAAAGCTTTGCTGCAAGTGTATCAAAATTTTCGGAATTTTAGAAAAAGAACTTTGCCTTCTTGTTGCTGTTTATTTTGTAGCCTTTATTACAGAATTTTGCTGTTAGCTTATTGCACTTTTGGCAGCTAATATTTATTGGCCGTAATTAACGGGTTTACAGTTTACAGCGCCACTGTATACCCATTGGTATACGTTCTAACTTCTTAGCAATAACTTGTGTAGCAGCAAATACCAAATAGTTGAGACTTGAGTTGAGAGTTGAGTGTCGAGCTGACTGACCATTAAGACAAGACAGCCAAAAGATCAATGATTTTTATTTTTTGTTTTTTTTTTTTTTTTGGGCACGGTTTCCGGGCGTTTGCTTTAATTGCGTTACAGTAAATCGAAAATGCTAGATATAATGACCTCAAGACATAGCATAGCATAGCATAGCGATAAATATATGTATATGTATAACTATGTATAACTGCAGTACATTAAACCAGCAGCAATATAAAATGCAATCTCATCTTTCACCTGATGTCTGATTCGCATCAAAGTCAACTTGAATCCCAGAAACTTGTATACCAAAAAATGTTTGTCTCTGTTTTTTTTGTAGTTGTTGTTGTTGTTGCTGCTGTTGCTGTTGCTGTGGTTATGCCTTGTGAAAAGCGTTGCGGAAATTATGACGCGTTTTTCTTTGGCATTGAATAAGAAGGTAAAGTGAATGTCTAAAAAGTTATCAAAAGGCAAACTGCAGTTGCTGCCGCTGCTGCTACTGCTGCTTGTTGTTGTTGTTGCTGTTTGTGATTGTTATTGTTGCTATTATTGTTGTTATAACAGTAGCATGGCTCTGTCAGGTGGGCAGCCAGTCAACTTGTCCAGATACAAAGCTTTACAGCCAAAGCTTCAGCAGCAGCAGCAAATCCAGCTCCAACTCTGGCTTTAACACTAACTACAGCTGTGTTAGCCTGGCCGGAAGCGTTAACAAATTTGCACAAAGATCGTTTTGGTTTTTTTTTTCGGTTTTTTTTTTTTTTGGCCAAAACGCCAAGCGTCCAAATGGCGCCTCGGCACGCGCATCATCATTATCATCATCATCAACATCAACTTTATCTTGAACAACAGCAACAAAAATCCCAGTGAAATGAATTTGTTGCTGTTGTTTTTGTTGTTGTTGTTACGATTCGCCATTTGCGGTTCGTGTTGCGGTTGTCGGCATTTCAATTACGCCTGCCAAAATAAAAAGCTGCAATTTTATGTTGCTCTTCAATTATACAGCGAAGCCTCAAGGAAAACAAAACTAAAAATAAAAAATAAAAAAATTAATATGTAATATTTCATGTTAAAAAGAAAAGAAGCAAGCAAAATCTTAAAGAGTTTCAAACCTGATTTTGTTGTACTTTTTTTTTTTTTTTTTGGGGCTTGAACTTTTATTGAGATAGTTTGAACTTGAACTACATATAGTGTATATAGCATAGGTGTATAACAGTAATTCGATTGTTAAATAAATCACATTAAATAAAAAAAAAACCAGC
>JBAMBR010001723.1:0-14499 GCA_037044475.1 Zaprionus obscuricornis
TTGCTGCCACTGATGCAGAGCTAGATAAACGTGTCTTTCATTTGAATACCAAATCATGATTGTAACTACAAGTTAGCTGAGAGAGAGAGAATAGAGAGAGAGAGACTGAGAGAGAGTGTGTGTGAGAGAGAGCGAGCGAGTCTAATAAATTAGCAACATATGTGACAGCATAATAATAATTTACAAAAATCTCTGACAAGCCACAAAAAAAAAAAAAATGTGTGGCCAACAAACTAAATGCAAAAACTTTTTTTCCCCACATATGGAAAAAAAAGAAAGAAAAAAAAAAACTCTTGACAATCATTAGACATGAAAAATGTTTTTAGCTCTCTGCTGCTGCTGCTGACAATCATGATAATAATAATTATAATAATAATGACTTTTAGAGACAAGCCAAAAAAATAGAGAAATAGAGAAACAAATGAAAGTGAAAACACAAAGTCAAGGTCTTTGCAAAAGTTTTGGCCACCCCTCCCCCCCCCCCCTGCAAGGTTATGCGTCAAGGATAACTATGAAGGAAATCTGTTACGATGACTGCATTTTATTGCAATATTTTATATATTTTCACTGCCGCGCAATGATACTGACCTTGACCATAAAAAAAGGCAACCAACAAAGAAGAAAAAAGGCAATGAATAATTTAAAAAAAAAAACCTTAAAAAAAAAGGAAAGAAAGCTGCTACGATAACTGAGAGTGAGAAAAGCTGAAGTTAAGCTGCAGCTAACAATTTTTACTATGTGCCGTAGGCAGAGACAAGCGACGTTTTTTTTTTTCCCTACGTTTTGTTAGTTTAAGCAACTAAATTTCAACTTGATAAATCTTGCAAGTCTTTTTGCAAGTTTTTTTTGCAAGTTATTTTTGGCTGTTTATGTTGCAACATTGTGCAGCAAATTAATCATTTATTTGTATTATTTATGCTTAAAAATTTGTCTACTTTTTATTTTTATTTTATTTTTATTTTTATTTTTATTTTTATTTTTATTTGTATTATTTTTATTTTTATTATTTTTATTTTTATTTTTATTTTATTTTATTTTATTTTTATTTTATTTTAATTTTTATTTTTATTTTAGTTTTAGTTTTATTTTTATTTTTATTTTTATTTTTATTTTTATTTTTATTTTTATTTTATTTTTATTTTATTTTAATTTTTATTTTTATTTTAGTTTTAGTTTTATTTTTATTTTTATTTTTATTTTTATTTTTATTTTTATTTTTATTTTATTTTTATTTTTATTTTTATTTTTATTTTTATTTTATTTTTATTTTATTTTTATTTTTATTTTTATTTTTATTTTTATTTTATTTTTATTTTTATTTTTATTTTTATTTTTATTTTTATTTTTATTTTATTTTTATTTAATTTTATTTTTATTTTATTTTATTTTATTTTATTTTTATTTTTATTTTTATTTTTATTTTTATTTTTATTTTATTTCATTTAATTTTTTTTTTTCATTCCTCTTCATGCTATTTAATGCACATATACAACTTTTTAAAGGGTTCAACTAACTAAGTCTCTGATGTTTTTTTTTTCTGTACCTTTTACCCTTTTTCTTACTTTACCCTTTTCTTTCTCTTTTGTTGGAGGCCATAAAAGCGGAGGATAAGAAAAATTATGCAACCAAAAAAAAAAAAGAAAAGAAAAGAAAAAGAAAAGAAAATAAAATAAAATAAAATATATCTCGGCCAAAAGCAAGAATGTAAAAATAAAAGATACCTATATAATATATATATATATATTATAACTGTATAGTAACGTGTATAGTATATGGGATAAAGCAGACTCTGTATATATATTATATATATATATATATATATATAAAGCAAATATAAATACATGTATTGAAGGCTTTCCTCTGCTTTTGCTGTTGCCTTTGCCTTGGTTCTGATTTTTCCCCTTTTCTTTTTTTGGCCACCTTTTAGCTGAGGTCGCATTTGTAAGCAATTTTCTCTCTATCTGTCTCTCCGTCTGTCTCAGTCTCTTTCACTATCTATATAACTGTCGCTGTTATCCTTACACATTCGTATACTTTGGCTGGCCATCAAAGTAAACCAAAGCTTTGCTTTTGCTCTGCTTTACCGCCACGCCCCCACTCCTCCTCCCGGGCTAATAAAAAAAAGGTTAATTAAAATTGTTCGTTGAACACATTTTGAAGTCGTAGTAGTACAAGCAGCAGCATTAAAGTCACTTTAAGGGACAAAGTCTGCTCTACACTGCGCAAAAATTTGCAAAATAAACAAAGTGAATTTTTAAATATCTTAATTCTAATTATTATTATATTACAGCATAAATTATGCTATGAATAAGAAAATTGCAAAGAAAAAAATTTAAAATAATTTTTCTTAGTTGAATTTTCAGCAAAAATTTTTCTTGCAGTGTACAAAGTGAATTGCAAATTTCTTTAATTTTTTGTTTTTTTAGCTCATTTTAACTGTATAAGAAAATTTAATTTTCATTTTTAAATTTGCATTTTATTATGCTGGCAAAATTTTTTTTCAGTGTATTTAAAAAAAAAAATCAAATAGAATTTTAAATTTTTTATAATTATTGTTCATTTACTCGGCCGAAAATAATTTTATATTTTTTTATATATTTTATTTTTTTTGCTATTCTCAGCAATTTTTAAAATTTTTTTTCAGTGTATTTAGAAAAAAAATCAAATAGAATTTTTAATTTCTTTTAATTATTGTTCATTTTCTCGGCCGAAAATAATTTTAATTTATTTTTTTATATATTTTATTTTATTTTTTTATATATTTTATTTTATTTTTTTATATATTTTTTTATATATTTTATTTTTTTTTTTATATATTTTATTTTATTTTTTTATATATTTCATTTTATTTTTTTATATATTTTATTTTATTTTTTTATATACTTTATTTTATTTTTTTATATATTTTATTTTATTTTTTTTTAAATATTTTATTTTATTTTTTTATATATTTTATTTTATTTTCTTATATATTTTATTTTATTTTTTTATATATTTTATTTTATTTTTTTATATATTTTATTTTATTTATTTTTTGCTATTCTCAGCAATTTTTCTTGCAGTGTAATAGTTGATTTTCAAGTAGTTACTAATAACTATAGCACTATACTAGTTAGTGCTATGTCTCTGCCTCTCACTCTCTCTCTCTCTGTGTCTCTCTCTCTCTCTCAGTCTCTCTTGCTGTTTACTTTATACTTAATATCGTTGCCAATGTTCAGTACTCAGCATTTAGTAGTCTTTGTGCTTCATAAGCTTCTTATGGCATACAGTGCGCATCATCATCATCATCATCATCATCATCATCATCATCATGTAATGCAATCAACTGAAAGCTGACAGTGCTGCTTAGTTTCTACATCTTTTGCCCAGACGTCCAGAGACAGAGACAGAGACAGAGACTTGACAACATTTATGTTAAGTCAAGAGTGCGACTTGAATACACGAATAGAGCAGAAAAGCAGGAAAGCAGGAAGTAGACATTGAGTTTCAGGAAATTAAAATTTAACCCAAAATATGTTTCAAGCTTTGCATTAAAATGAATTACAGCACACAAACAACTGACAGCAGCAGTAGCAGTAGGAGTAGCTGTGGGAGCAGCAGTGGCAGCTGAAAGCATCTTGTAAAAAGTTAAAGATAATATGCAGCAAGCAGAGTGAAAGAGACAGGAAGATAGAGAGTGAGAACGGAAGTTCTTAATTTGTGTAGAGCTACAGAGAAAGACAGAGTGAGCGTGAGTGAAAAAGAGAGAGATTTCTACTTTTAGGCGCGCAGCATTTTCATTTGAATTTTTAATTTCTAGTCTGTGACAGTTTTTGCATTAGTTTGACACGTAAAGCACAGCACAGCACAGCACAGCACAGGAGCTGTAGCTGTAGCTGAAGCAAAAGTCCTGTGGCAAGCAAGCAGTAGCAGCAGCAGCATCACTGGCAACTACTGTAGCTTGAATTAAACAAACACGCAGCAGCAACAACACACAAACACACAGGGAGGCAGGCAGGCAGGCAGGCAGGCAGGCAGCAGCGTTGGCATCTATTTAAGTGGGTGAAAACTTTGCTTGGCATTACATAAAACAGCAGCAGAAGCAGTAGCAGTAGCAGCCGTAGCAGTAGCAGTAGCAGTAACTCACACACTGTCACGTACGCATACAAACATCACTCACACACACACAGACACACACACAGGCACATTCATGCGTTGTTGTAGCTGGCAAACATTGTGCAAATTTTCAACGCAAAATTGTTGAACGCGGCTTCGCATATTTCATGCTGAAAAAGGACAGAGTGTATGAAGGACAGATAGACAGACAGTATGAGAGAGAGTGAGACAGAGAGAGAGAGGGGGGAAGACTGTAGATACTGTGCATGAGAGCTAGTGCTAGCTGCTAGCTGTGGGAAAGAGATAGTATGAGTTTTTTTTTCTGCTCTTTTTTTTTTGGAGGTTTCTGTTGATGCCAGTAAATTTTATGCAAAATATAGCAAAAGAGGAAGAAAGAGAGAGAGAGAGAGTGAGAGATAGAGTGAGAGAGAGAGAGAGACAGAGCGAGAGAGTGAGAGAGAGTGAGAGAGAGAGAGTGAGAGAGAATGAGAGAGAGAAAGATGAAAACTAACGCCATATACAATGGCTGCCAGCCTCAACGTTAGTAAATAAAATTTTTTGCCATCAACATTGCAAGCAACCAACAACAGCAACAACAACAGCAACAGCAACAGCAGCAACCAACAACAGCAACCAACAGCAACAGCAACAACAAGAACAACAGCAACAGCAACAGCAACAACAACAGCAACAACAGCAGAGACAACAACAAAAACTGTTGCATTTACTTATGCAACATGACTTTGAGATACGCTGCAATTGCAAACTAACTTGTTATACAATATGAAAATTATAATTTACAGGGTAGAAGAATAATTTTGTATATGCAAAAAAAAAAAAAAAAAAAAAAAACATGTAAAAATAAGACATATTTTTTTTTCTCAGCTTTTTTTTTCTGGCTACAGGAAGTGCAAACATTTTAGCATGCAGCTGTTGGTTTTCATTTCATTCTTTTATTTTATTTTCTTTTTTGCGAATACTTGTGAAGATATATATATATATATATATATACTATATCTATATATATATATATGTATGTGTATGTGTGTGTGTTTTGTGTGTGTTTTTATGTAGTAGTAGATACTCCTCATGTTCTTTTGTTCCTAATGGAGTTGATTTTAATTTAAAGATTAGCGTTGAATTATTTAAGCAGCAAAACGCAAAACGAGCAAACAAACAATTTGAATTATGTGGCATAGAAAATTATGCAAGCTTTTTGAGTAGTTAGCAGAGACATAACAGAGAGAGAGAGAGAGAAAGAAAGAGTCAGAATCAGAGGCAAAACTAACTAACAGCAGTAGGAGCAGCAGCAGTAGCAGCAGCAGCAACAGCAGAAGCAGCAGCAGCAGTTGAAGCAGCATAGATAAATGGGCATCAAATTAGTTCAACATGGCGACGTGTCGGTCGCAATTTGTTTTTTTTTGTTTGTTTGTTCTGCTTTCTCACTTGTTGCAGAGTGTTAAAAAAATAATAAAAAAAAAATTTGAAAATCCCTTGTTATGACAGAAAAATTACAAAAAAAAAAATTTGTTCTTTTTTGTTAGCTCAACAAACAAAATAAAAGTTTTAAAGGGCAAAAGTTGAAGTTAAATTTAAATTTAAATTAAAATTAAATACAAATTTTTTTCGTTTTTTTTTTTGCTAGAAAATTTCAATTTAAAATCGACTGAATTTTTTTTTTTTTTTTTTGCTGTGCTTATATTTCTGCTGCTCTTTGGTTTTTGCTTTTTACACAGTCTTAGCTTAGTTCAATGAATGCGCTGTTAAGCTCTTTATGCTATGTTTAGCTACAGTCTGTGACTGTCTGACTGTTAAGCTGGCTGTGTTCTCACACTTATTGCTATTCCTCTTTCCATTTCATTCTCATTCTCAAGCTGTTCTTCATTGACCACAGGCTCGCTCTCTCACACTTGCTTGCTTGCTGGCTGGCTGCTGTTAAGCTGCATTTAATCTGTTAAGTAGGTTTTAACTCTGCGCTGCGCTGCTCTGCTGTTAAGCTGCCTTTAAAATCTCCCTCTCTCTCACTCACTGCTCTTTGCTCGCTACTCACTGTTAGGCTTCTGATCTCATGCTCTCAAATGCGCTGTTAAGCGCAGTTTTGCTTGCTCGCTCTAACTTTTAAATCTGTTAAGTAAAAGTCTGTTAGGCTGCTCTCTGATCTCACGCTCTCACACTGTTAAGTCTCATGACAGTGACTGTTAAGCTGTTTGCTGTTGTGCCAGTTGCTTGCTCGCTCTAAATCTGTTAAGTAAAAGTCTGTTAAGCTGCTCTCTGATCTCACTCTCTTACACTGTTAAGTCTCATAACAGTGACTGCTAAGCTGTTTGCTGTTGTGCTCGCTCTCTTTCTGTCATGTCATGCTGTGAGTGAGAGCAAACAACAGCTGTTGCTTTTTATTATGTTAATGATGACATAGAAGTGAGAGAGAGAGAGTGAGAGAGTGAGAGAGTGAAATATTTTTGCACATTATTATAATAATGAGGCATCATCATCATCATCAACTACATTATATTTCATATATTATTCATATGTCGACAGATAGCTGCATAATTATTCAAATATTATTCATAATTATGCAAACATTATTAAATCAACTTGACGCTGCTTATTTAGCTAATATGTTAAAACTTTGACATATATATATATATAAATTTAGTAACTGTCAGTTTTCTTTTGTATAAAACAGAAAATAAAATGCAAAAAACCAAGAGTAAAATCTGCATATGGTTTTGCTGGTTTTTCCGATTTAGAAATTTCTGTCGACTTAATGCGCTCGAGGTTTATATATATATATATATATTCCTATATTCCTATATATATATATATATATATATATATATATATATACATAACAAGAGTTTTGCTATGAAGCTTTAGCTCATCGACTCTCAGCGATGTAGCGTGGAGACCGCAAAATGCTAAACGCAATGTGAAATGAAACGTCAGGGCAAACAATGCGCACAAAATGGCGATGCAAACAGTGCAGAGCAGAGCAGAACGGAGCGAAGCAGAGCAGAGCAGGGCAGAGCAGAGCACAGAGTATATGGTAAATACAAATACAAAGAGTACATAACCATAAACCAATTGCAAGAGGAAGTGCGGGGAAAAGCATGAGAGACTGAGAGAGAGAGACAGGGAGATAGAAAAGAGGAAGAGGTAGAAGTGGAAGTAAAGAGAAAACGCGCGCTGGATGGCGTAAACTGATAGGCAAAGGGCCGTTGCTGCTGTTGTTGCTGTTGCTATTGCTGCTGTTTCTGCTGCTGACATGTCCTTCAACAAAGTTGACCTTGCACTTGCCACTTGCTGCTGCTGCAGTTGCTCTTGTTGTTGCTGCTGCCGGATGTTGATTTTCATGGCTGCCGTTTTGCTACTTTTTTTTTTTGCACTAAATGTGCAAGGACGCAGTAAACTGATAAACACACACAGACAAAGAGTAAGAGAGAGAGAGAGAGAGAGAGAGAGAGAGAGAGAGGTAGAGATAGCTACTTCTGCTGCACACATGACTGCGTACACGTGCCGCATAAAAAATGCATTGAAAAGTGCGTAAAGTTTTTGCCGCCAGGCTCAAGGATTATATTTCACCCACATTCTGCTCTATTTTTTTTTTTTGTTTCTGCTTTTTGCCACATGATGTTTAATTACACATTTTGTGCAATGCAAATTTTTTCTACAATTTTTTTTATATTTTTTTTTAACGTTTTTTGCATTTGGCTCGCTGCCAGCAAAACAAACACATACAGAGAGAGAGAGAGAGAGAGAGAGAAAGAGAGAGAGCAAGCGAGTGCAAGTGAGACAGCAATTGTTATGTAAAACAGCAGCAAACTATCAAAAATTGCAATTTAAATGCCGTTCATGCCCCAAAAAGTAGGCTACAAAACTACAGTTTTTGATTTCCCTTCTTCTCTCTCTCTCTCACTCACACACATACACAAAGTCTTTCTCTCTCTCTCTCACTTGTCAGCTCTTTTGGTATGTGAATAATTCAATTTAAATTGTTTTGCTAAATGTTTGCATGCCATGGCGCTCAAGCTTTAGTTCGCCAACAGTAGCAGCAACAACAGCAGCAACAGCAGCAGCAACAGTAACAGTAACTGTCAAAATGAAATATTCTTAGAATGCTTTGCAATACAATGTTGCACAGGTTATAAACTGGCAACATAAATAAGCGCATTGCACTGACTGATATTTGATTATACTCGAGCACTGACATACTCTCTCTCTCTCTCACTCTCACTCTCTCATTCTCTCTCTTTGTTTCTCTGTAAATCTCAGTTGTCTTTTATTTGACATTTTTACACAAGTTGAGCAAGCAAAATTATCTATCTTTGTCTACAGAACTACTACAGTCTACATATTTACTGGACGCACTGTAATTGATTATGCCGCAGACACAGTCTCAGTCACAGTCACAGCTTTAGTCTCCGTCACAGTCACAGTCTCCATGTGTATATTGATAGTTTCTCTTAGTTTTTCGCATGCCAAAATCACATCCGCATTAAACTTTTTGGACACATTTTGATTAATGCAAAACTGTGCAAACAAAATTGTTTGTTTCCCCACAAGTCAATCGATAAAGTTTGCCACAAATAAGAAAAAACAAGTAAGAAAGTTATATTCGAGTGTGCTCGACTATATAATACTCGGTGCCCAAAGTTATATTATATATTTATTTTGCTCGTGCTGCGCACTCGCCAAATTTAAGTTAATATAAAAAAAAAAATTTAAAAAAAAAAAAATCGTCTCGGGAATCGAACCGCGGACCTCATGCACGCGAGTTCAACCCTCTAACCACTGAGCCACGCTCTTCACAAGTGTGAGAAACACTGAGTAAATGTTGCCGTCTTATGGGGTGAGAACAGCAAGCAAGCGTACGCTATAGAGACGCCTCTCAACTTTTGAAATTTGAAATGTGTATAACTTCCATGTTTATTATCCGATCTGTACCAAATTTGTACACAACGTCCAGATAAACATATTCTAACTTTGTACCGTTTGTAACTTTGTGCTGTAGCTTGTCTGGGTTTGCTTTAAATCGTTTTTATCGATTTGTGGAGGCGGAGGGGGGCGTGGCAAAAATCCAAAATAAACTTGATCTGCCTGCAAACACTACAAACACTATGCAAAAAAAATTAAGTCTCTATCTCTTATAGTCTCCGAGATCTGTGTGTTCATACGGACGTACAGACGGACAGACGGTCAGACGGACAGACGGACATGCTCCAATCGACTCGGCTGTTGATCCTGAGTCAGAATATATATACTTTAGGGGGTCGGCCACGCCTCCTTATGGGTGTTACATACATTTGCTCTTGTCACTAACCCAATATACTCTTGGTTCCCATAGGGCACCGAGTATAAAAATCTTTTCTTTTCTTCTTTTTTTTACAAAATGATATATTATACTCTATACTTAGCTGAAACTTGGAATCTCAGCTCACGTCTTGGTGAGTGTTTTTTTTGCGTGTAGTCATAGAAACTTACCTGTAAATAAAAAAAAAGAAGAAAACTTTAGTAAAAGTATTGAAAAAGAGCTTGAAAAATTATTATATAATATTCTTAAATATTTTATATGCTAAATATTTATTTTAATTCAATTTATATTTATTTTATTATATTTTATTATATTTTATTATATTTTTATTATATATTTTATGTATTTTATTTTATTTTATTTCATTTATTTATATTTATTTTATTTTATTTATATTTATATTTATTTTATTTATTTTATTTATTTTATTTATTTTATTTATTTTATTTATTTTATTTATTTTATTTATTTTATTTATTTTATTTATTTTATTTATTTTATTTATTTTATTTATTTATTTTTATTTATTTTATATTTTTTTTTTGTTTTTTTTTTATATTTTGTATTTTTTAATATATTTTATTTTTTTTATATATTTTATATTTTTATATTTTTTGCACTTTAATTTATACTGATAAATATTTTATAGCCAATAAAAAAAAACAGAGGAAATTCAACAATAAATCAGCAAAATTATTGAGCAATAAATTTACATTTTTTTTTATTTTTATATTTTTTATGTTTTGACCTTATAAAATATTATTTCTATATATAATATATACATATATATTTTTTTTCGCTATATAATTTATTGCTTTAATGTTTTCTGTTTTCAATTTGCAATTTAATTTAGTTAATAAATTTATGCAATAAAACTTTTGCTAATCAACTAATTGCAAGTTAATCAAATGTAATTTACGTTAATTAATATCAGGCTACAAAAATGAAACTTTTTGTCTTTTACTTTTAAGCCAAGTTTGATCGGCTTAAACAGATGAACATTTTTGTCGCCAAAAAAGTTGACAAAAAGCACAGCAAGTATAGGAAATCCCTGAACGAATGGTCGGTCGGTCTGCGACTCACAGAGCGACGCATCATGCCACAGTTGACAGTTTTTTTTTTGTCACTCGCAGAAAATCATAAAAAGTTTCAACAAGTCACGCATTCAATTAAAAGCAAACCAACAGCAGTAGCAGCATCAACTCACACCAAGTTTTTACCACTTTTTCTCTCTCTCTCTCTCTCTCGTTCTCATTCGTTCTGTATCAACACTTTTGCTTGTTCGTCATTGCCATAATAAGTTTTTGTGGCATGAACTTGGTGCGTTAATGTTTGCGGATTATAACGCCATGGCACCATGGCGGCCTCTTTGCAGCCCGCCGATGCGGTTATAAAAATTTCACATTTGCATTTAATTATTAAACGCTGTGCACGCTGACTAACTAAGTGCCAGTCTCTCTCTCTCTCTCTCTCTGTGTGTGAGTGTGTCTGTGTGTGTGTGTGAGTGTGAGTATATATGATGCCTAAGAGGCACATAGCTCGCCCGTCATTACAGTTTACCGTTATGTAATGCGGCAATATGGCAATGCTGCTGCCTCTGCTGCTGCTGCTGCTGTTGTTGTTGTTGCTTTTAGCTTTGCTCGACACTCTCAAGAGTGCCAGAAACTTTTGTGGCAACTTCAATGCCACATTACCAATTGCCTCGAGATGTGTGCTGCGCATTTCTTATACGATACTGACTATTTTTTCCTCTTCTTCTTCTTTTTTTTAAGAGTCTCCAAGATCCTTTGCTTATCCCTTGTGTGTGTATGTCGCTGCTCTCTCTCTCTCTCTCTCCTCTCTCTCTCTGTCTGCACTTTTGCTTGCAACATAACGTTTAAAATGGAATGCAACTTAAGCTGCACTAACTTCATGCTCTCACTCTCATGCTCTCTCTCTTTCTCACTGTCTCCTTTTGCAGTCTTTTGCACCATTGGGAAAGTGCACTTAAAAGTTAAGCAAAACTAAACGCAAACTTTGCAATTAACTGCCAATTAATTTTGACACACACACAAACACTAAGCCGCGCTCGTTGCAAGCTGCTGACTTCAAAGTTTTTTTTTTTCAAGTCGAAAACAAAAATACAAAAAAAAAGTCAAAGCCATCAGCTATATGAAAATGCGTTGTGCGTTTTTTTTATATAAAGTTCATTGGAATTTGCATAGTTTGCCGCACACACAATGTTGCAATTGTTAAATAGTTGATTTAGTGTGTGAGAGAGAGAGAGAGAGAAAGAGCAAGCAACAAACAAAAAATTCTTTTAATTTTCTATTAACTGCAACAAATAATTCACATAGCATATGCATGCAACATTATGTTGCTGCGCTTACACTTTATAATTGCTTGGCATTTTTGTTTTTTTTTTTTTTTCTCTATCTGTTTATTTTTCAATTGCAACTTGTTAAAATAAAATTGAAAATGAAATTGAAAATGAAAATCGAAAATCAAATTTTGAAGCAAAAATTTCATTATGCGCATGAAATTTTTGCCATTGAAAATATTTTTTTTTTTTTTTTGGGCAAAAACTTGAACAAAAATTCGAGTTTCAAGTGCAGCTCAAAATACACAAAATACACAAAATTCAAATTCAAATTCAAATTTCTATTCAAATAGTTTTTCCCTCTCATCTTCTTCTTGTTGTTGTTGTTGTTGTAATGATTATACAAACTAGTTTCCATTGCATAGTTGCATTTTATCCACAAATTTCATTTCATTTTCTCATTCATTCCCCAAACACACACACTGTGCCCCTTGCCTTACCCTTTGCGCGCACCATTAAGCTTTAGAATTTTGTTGGCTTGCCCTGCGGCAGAGCAAAAGCAATGGCAAATTTTTTTTTTTTTTTTTTTTTTCCAGGTGAAATTTTTTTTTTTGTGCAAAAATTTTTTAATAATGAAATGAATGGCCAATGCATTGAATGACTGACTGACTGTTTGACAGACTGCTTGACGGACTGCTTGACTGACTGACTGAATGTTTGACGGACTGCTTGTCAGACTGCATTGCATATAAGTTTTGTTTGAATGATTTGAATCTTCTGCTGCTGCTGTTGCTGCTGCTGCTGAGTTTCTTCTGCCTGTGAAATTTTTTTTTTTTTTTTTCTTTGAATATTTCATAAGATTTTCTTTTATTTTTTTTTCTCCGCAACCTTTTTGAGTTATGAAAGCAAAAAAAAAAAATTGTCAGTGAGTATTTCACTTTCTAATATTTTTTTTTTTTGGCAAACAGACAAAAAAAAATTCTATAACCGCCGACAGGCAAAAGCATTATGCAAATTGTTTATATATATGTATATATATGATATATAATCGTATAAATGCTGACTTCTCAGTACAAAATGCATTACGAAATCAAGCAAAAATTTGTTGAATGACATGACAGACAGATAGAGAGAGAAAGAGACATAGAGACAGACAGAGAAAGAGACATAGAGACAGACAAAGAAAGAGACATAGAGACAGACAAAGAAAGAGACATAGAGGCAGCTGAAAAACTGTTGTGGAAAATCTTCTTCACAGTGCCAGCAAATTGTGCATAGAACGTAAGGCAGATGACAATTGCAACACCTAGCAACCAGCCAGCAGTCAGCCAGCCGTCAGCCAGCAGCCGTCAGCCAACAGCAAAAACTATTTTATTTGAATTTTATAAATTCCTTTTTTTCTTTTTTTTTTCTCACTCAACACTCAAAATGCAATCAATGCAATGATAGAGAATGAAGGCAACGTTGGCAATTTCGCAATTGCAGCAGCAATAGCAGCAGCAGCAACAGCAGCAGCAGTAGCAACAGCAGCAGCTTCAACTTATATTTATTGACATTTTTCGTAGCACAAGGCAATAGCATAAAGATTTCTCATACTCTGCTTGCTGCTTTCACTCACTCTCTCTCTCTGTCCCTTTCTCTGTCTCTCTCTCTCTCTCTCTCTGTCCCCTATTACTCTACAACGATATCTTGCTTATCCTGCGGCGGCATACAATGTTAAACATTTGCATATCGAACTGTTCAAGCAGCAAACAGTTACGAGCGCTAAGCACAAAGAAGAAGGAGTGTGGCAGAGAGAGAGAGAGAGAGAGAGAGAGAGAGAGAAGGAGTAAGAGTGGAAGAAAGAGCAAACTTATGTAGTTGTCATGCTAGAAGTGGAATGAAGTGTCGGCAAATATACAAATACGCAAGCAGCGACACACACACAGAGACACACACACACACAGAGACACACACACACACACACATACACTTATAATACCAATAAGTACACAGCGTATGTCAAACATCAATTCAAAGTTTACACATGAGTATTACAAGCGTCACAAGCAGAAGCACGAGAAGCAGCAGCCGCAGCAGCAGCAACATCATTTGCTGTTGTTGTTGCAGCAGCAACTGCAACTGTGCAACAACATTTTCAATTAAGTTGCAGTCTGCCACGCGTGCGGCTTAAGTCTAATCCTCTGACCAACAATCTGCTGCAGGCTTTAACAACAAATTTTGACGACCAACCTTCATTTGTTCTTCTCTCTCTCTCTCTCTCTCTCTTTCACTCTCTCTGTCTCTTTCTCCCACACTCTCATGCTATAACTTTATGCTCTTTTTGTGCCATAAAACATTCACGGTTTTTATGTTACATGCTGCCATAGCCAGCGGCACAACTGCACATTGTGATAAAGCTAGCAGTAAGCGAACTGCACACAATTTCAATCGAATTTTGCAACAGTAAAATACATTCACACACACACACACACACACACACACACACACACACACACACACACACACACACACACACACACACACAGAGAGACAAGTGAAATAGAGCAGGAGAATAACCATTATTCAAGTGAAACTCACAAATTTCAGTCGATAGACAACACGTTTGTACATGCAACCATTCATGTTCGTGCGGCATGTATACAGCAACATCTATGCAACCGTCAATGCCAGAGATATGAAACACAACAACAACAACAATATTACATTTACACAAAACTGTTGAACAATGTATAAAGTCATTTTGCAAGAACTTAAAGTGGCATTAAAAAAAAATGCATTTTCTGAAGAAAAA